>JAZBHA010000502.1:0-22660 GCA_037464855.1 Iselma pallidipennis | reverse complement strand
AAAGATTTGAAGAAATCTCAGAGTTTCCTGCAAAGAGTCTGGAAGAAACGTATCCGAAAACAAGACAAAATCAATGATAACAATGATGATATTGATAACAACAATATCAATGATGATGATATTTATGAAGAAGTTGATAAGAAATCTATTGAAAAACCGGATATATCTGATGTTAAAACCGTACAGATTCTATCGGAATTACATCAAATCTTAGAAACTAAAAGACCACTGTTGAAGAAAAGCTTATCAGAACAATCGGCGGGAATTGATGAAAACTATGAGATAACAGTACCAGTATTACCACCGAAAGAGAATCGAATTAATCGAAGTGTTGAAGAAACTGTACGTAGTATTGATGAGATCTTACAAGACTTGAATGATGAACAGAAAGAACCAAAGACTAAAGTGAAAATATTAATTGATAAATTCAATTCTGATAGTATTGATAATAATGATAATGATAATGGAGAGATTGATGGTGATCTTGTTGAATTACGACAGAATTCACCGAAAACTCCACGATATTATTCCAATGATTTAAATCAATTATTAGATGAATTAACTAAAGTAACAGTGGCACCAATCATGACACCAGGTGTTACTACCAGTCTAGTCAATCCGAACATCTCCGATGAAGAGGTGAATTCAATTTAATTAATTTAATTAATTAATTAAATTGATTAATTAATGTTTTCTTTGTTGCACAATAGTTGTTGAAATTGTTGCCGATTCGAAAACGTCGCCTCTCTGAACCGGATTACGATATACCGAGACCGCATCGTTCGATACAATCATTAACGAAAAAGGAGGATGATACGTTAACAGCAACCCGATTTTTTGGACCTGTTCTGGATAAGTAAGTGTTTTTTTTTGTGTGGGGGAAAAACCACCGAAATTTCTATAAAGATCTTGAATTTCAGTTCGAATAAAGATGAATCATTCTATCCAAGTATGACGCCGGATTCATTAGAAATTGAAGATAGTGATAACAGGACATCGGTAATTGTTTCATATACATCACATAATTATCATCAATATGATAAGAATATAAAAAATGATAATACTTGTAATAATGAGAAAATTATTTATTCATCACCGAAAGCTTTCTTTTCAGTTGCCACACATGTTGTGAATACATGCCAAAATATTTATAATAATAAGCCAGATAATATGGAAGAAGATACAATTATTTATAAAAATATTAAAAATATTGATAATCAAGAAGATGAAATCTTTAATGATTCTTTAGAAAATTGTAACGAATCCTATACACAATTTTAAATATTAAATACTATACATTATTATATTAATTATCAACATATTCAATAATAAAGAAAAAATATATTTAAAATTTGTTTTTCTATTTTGCTTCTTTAATGAAATCATTATGAAACCCAAATGAGTATCGAAACAGCTTCTGTTTCGATACACAACATTTCATTTTTCAAAATTGGTAATACTGAAAACATGATCTCGATGGGTGTGTTTTATTAATGTACTACCTGTTCGAGCAGAAAAATGTGACACAAAACAGCAACAACATGACCGGGACGCCAGGGCGTAGTTGAGGGAGGGGGGCGGGGGCAATCAGTTGCGAGTTTCAGTCAAAAGGAGTGCTATTAATCTGCTTCCCGGGACGCGGAAACTTTCAGTCCTTAAACCGAGACAGTCCCGGGACGATCGGGACAGTTGGTCATCTTAACATGGTACAATGTTTCGTCGGCTTCTTGGATAAAGCGACTAATATCTTCTACTTCTAGGATTTTTGACTTCTTTGCCTTATACCCTACTGACAATCTTTTCAAAACGGCTTGTATTGCGATACATCTACACGATTGGTGACAGTATTTTCTGGTATCTTACGCAATTCAGGTGGGGTACAACTTGTATTTCTTTCAATATCGTCCATTTTTAGATTTTCGAAAAGATACAAACGTATAATAGTGGGTACAAACTCTCATGGACCTTCATTGTGGAGTAAAATTTCAATAGTGGGAGACGAAATCTGGTGTTTTACTGTACAACCTAAAAACATTGACCAATACTTTCAGCACGACGGCAGCACGAGAAATGACTAATGTTATTGCAACGAGTAGTATACAGATTCTTGACGAATTTTGGTTCGTTGGCGCAGGTTCATGAGAATTTGTACCCACTCTACTTTTCCTTAAAGTACCTGCTCGAACATTTATAAAACACACCCTTTATTTGTCAATATCAGTATGACCAACAGCAACAATTTTAAAAACCATAAAAAGTGCAAAATAGAAAAACAGCACAAAAAAACTAAATTAAACTTATTAATAGCAAACTTAAGGAGCATTATTATTTTTTCAACTTTACGTGAAGTTTTTCAATGTCGTTACAACCGACCGGAAGTCTTATCGTAATAACCAGATTGTTGTTATATGAGATGTCGTTATAATCAAGCTCTACTGTACAAAAATTCTCAAAATTCAACAAAAGCAAACTCTCTAATAGTAAATAAAGACTTAAATTTACCTCTTTAGAGTTCGTATACACGGAATCTAATTTCCCCCTTCTCTCGCAACCTTTCGCTCTAAAAATAAAGAGAAAACTATCATTTGTCTCTTTTTTAGTAAGAAAGGGGGGCTGTTAGGAGAGATTAATCTCTCCATGTATACGCGCCCTTAGACTTCTACTTATAGTACGAAGAGATTCTACGGCAAAGACTTTGTACAACATGTACTCGTACGTTTAAAATCAACGAATATATTCCCTGTATGTGCAGTTTTTCATTTATGTGTCTTCAAGTGTTTCTTTAAATAGTCCTTTAAGGGAAAACACTTATCACAAATAGTGCATTTGTATGGTTTTTCACCACTATGCAGTTTCCGATGCGTATCTAAATGTACTTTTTGTGAAAACCGTCGATTACAAACATTACATTCGTACGGTTTTTCACCGGTATGTACTTTTAAATGTGAATCAAGATGTGGTTTTTGTGAAAATCGTTTCTCACAAATATTACATGCATACGGTTTCTCACCAGTATGCACTAATAAATGCAATTTGATATTGCGTCGTTTCGTAAACGTTTTACCACAAACAGTACATTCATATGTTCGTTCACCTGTATGTACATTCAAATGTACTTTTAATTGATCATTTTCTAACGAATTACTCCTATCAGTAGCATTAGATCTAGATGTTTTCTCACCAGTATGTACTTTTATATGTTCTTTCAAGTATTTTTTCTCCGAAAATTGTTTCTCACAAAGACTACATTCATATGGTTTTTCACCAGTATGTGTTCTTACATGCGAATCTAAATGTACTTTTTGTGAGAAACGTTTCTCACAAATATTACATTCAAATGGTCGTTCACCACTATGTATATTTAAATGTGTTTTTAAATTACGTTTTTCCGAAAAACATTTACCACAAATACGACATTCATGTGGTTTTTCACCAGTATGTGTTTTTAAATGGGAATCAAGATGAGCTTTTTGTGATGAACGTTTACCACAAACATGACATTCATATGATTTCTCATCAGTATGGACACGATAATGACGTCGTAATGTTATCTCATATGAGAAACGTTTACCACAAACATTACATTCATAAGATTTTTCAGTAGAATGGAATTTTGCATGAGTCTCTAAATCGGATTCGTTAGAAAAATTCTGGCCACAAATATTACATTTATACAAGCTGGCAGTCATGTCACAATAGTATTTTTGATTCTTACCCAAATCAGTAAGATTCTCTTCAAGTTCAGCTTGAGGTCCAGTCAGTAATTCATCATTTTCGTTTATTTTACTCTTAGCATTTTCTAAAATATTAATTTTATATTCCTCTGCACTCTTTATACATACAGTGTGATCTATAAAATGTATGCTCTAATGAGCGTTCACTTTGAATGACGTAAGAAACGTATGTCTACACTGCATCGTTTGTTACTAATCTTTTTTTAAGAATCGAAGCTGCATTTGTATTAAAACATGAAAAAAGCAGCTGAACTATCACGCAAGCAAGGACATACGTTTGTCATGACTTCGACCATAAATTTTATAGATCGCACAGTATGTGTGTATTGTATTTGATTTTTACCAATTTTGAAAGGGTTTTCTTCTATTTCTACTTTAAATTCATCAACACAAGAAAATCCTTGACTTTCCTTGAACTTATCAACATTTCTGCTATCATCATCATCATCACAGTAACGATTAGTTTCGGTGATTTTATCTCCACTGTTTGCTAAAATATCGATTTTATTAAATCTTTGATTGTCAATACAGGCGAGTTCTTTCAAACTTTATTATTACCAATGTTGAATAGCTGATCTCCAATCTCGATTTTGAAATTGTCAACAAAATGTTCACTTTCTTCATGGAAAAACTCTTGATTCTCGTCATTTTCTAAAACAGAAAAACCAATTTTACATTTCTATGTGGTTCAACAAACTAATATTCTACCATCTCCGACAGGATATGTCTCAGTTTTTATTTTAGATTCATCAATAAGAAACTCTTGATTTTCATTAGTATTACTGTTCGTTCTAGATTCAAAATTTTCATCAATTTCGGTTTTAAATTGTTCCACACAGTTACGATTAACAATATTCTTATGGAATTCATGACGAAATTGTAGATCGGCTTGTAGAACTAATAGTTGAAAATCATAAATAATGATTAATTTCTCATAACAATGAGTACAAACAATTTTTGGAAATGGATCATTTGCAACTATCTGTAAATGAAAAAACCGGAAAATCAGGATTTACTTCGGGAAAAAAACGGGATTGTTTACCTTTAGGTTTGTTAACTTTTCAATTACATCCAAAACTGGTGGATGATTTTGTTGATTTGAAAATAAGTTTTTAGCATAATCGATAGATGTTTCGGCATGACACAAACGGCACAAATCCATGCTTGTTTTTAATTACAATCAGTATTTCTTTTTTTTCAATTTTTATATCTGTTCATTAAACCCAAATTGACAGATCGACATAACCTCAAAAAATATTCCTGGATTGTGATTGGTTGAAAAATGACATTTCATTTACCAGTGGCGTGCCCATCAATTTGTAACAAATTAACTTCTTGATTTCGGCCTATTATTCAAATTGTAGAATTTTTTTATTGAGTAATTAGTAAATACTCGACTTGAAGTAGTATATTGTACCATATCGAATGTTTTCCAATTCTTTTAACAATTTATTAACAAATTATTTGAGCTACAATTAGATAGCGATTTTTGTGGCGCCTCATCCGGTAATATAGAAACCTGTAGAATTAATATATTCGAAATAATTGCATTTTATTGTTGCTTAATTTAGCGTGGGTGAACGTCAATTAAACAGAATTGTAATCTACTGTAGTGAGTTGCGAGTTTTTCATCAATTTTTTGATTAAAATTAGTTTTTTCGTTTTTAAGTTTACAGAAACCTGTAATATCGACCACACCGGGCAATGTCAAAAGTGCGTAATGGCGTCAAACTTGCTGCTAATGGCTGTCAATTGTTGTATTTAATCATTTTTTCCGTTTAATAATATTCAGATGCCTGTAATTTATAATTTTCAATTATTTTATAAACAATTTCGGACATTAATAATTATATTTTAATTAAATCTAATAGTTATCTGAAGTAAGTTTTTCCGTTTTATCGTGACGAAGAAAAGTCACATTCTGTGTGTACATATACATAACGTAGAATGGCGGCGTAGTTCTTAGAAAAATTCCTATTTTGTTGATCGTTGATTTTGACTACGAAAATTGTGTAATTTTCTATAATCTTTTTGCTCTACATTTCCTAGAATGTCATCAGAGACAGGAAATACAACAGAAATTGGTCAACAACAACAGCAACAAGCACCACCACCGCAACAACAACAACAACAGCAACAACAATCACAACAACAATCAACAACAACAACTAATAGTCCAAGTGAACGCGACAACAACAAAATACCATATCGTGTTATAATAAATGAGAACGATTTAACAAATTTAACAACAACCGAATGGCAAACATTTTGGAAACAACAGGACACTTATATTACAACATTGGAACGTAAATTGGCCCAACAGGAAGGTACTTATAGTTCAAAATACAGTTTTTTTGATAGTGTGTTTTTATTATTATTCAGAGAAAGAAAAAGTGCCAAATATCATATACAATCATTATCATTTATTTGTTACAATTATTTTTTATTTGACAATAATTACCTTGTAGAACCAACCATTGCTAGATTTTCGTGTGATTCTTGTCGGGGTGATAAGGTTTCTGTATGAATTCTTCTATAAATCAACAGATTTTGTTACGGGGTAAAGTGGTGGTGTGATTTTGTGTGTTATCAAATTGGTGGAATTATAATTACAAAAAAAAATTAATATGTATATGTATGCAATAAATTGGGGGAAATTGTGATTATTGCAGGCGAATTGGCTGATTTACGACAATCCACGGATAGGACACGGACACAATTGAATGAGGCCCAACAACGTGAACGAGTACTTATGAGACGTTTAACTGCTAAAGAGCAGGAGACCCAGGACTATGTGGTCAGTACATTTATTATACAATCAAAACAATAAAAAAAAAACAAAGATTATTCAAATGTTCTTAACTATGTGGACAGTGTTCAGTTCATCACGTCTTTTATTCTATAAATCAAACAAAAAAAATGATTCACTTTCTGTATAAGTTTTATGTAATTTTCGTCAATTTCAGACACAATAGTGATAGTGCAGTAATATTGGTGATTCTCAATCAGTTTTGTGAAGGATGAAAATGTAAAATTAGTGTGTTTTTGTTAAAGAAAACAACCAAAAAAAAAAACCAGTTCTGTGATATTTCTGTGATAAATTTTAACGCTAGAATGATGAAGATTTAGAGAAATTTTCGGAATTTCTTCTGTATGATTGTTCAAACTTGTAAAAAATAGAGTTTTTGGTCAATTTTTAGTAACATATTTAAACAATTATACAGACCTCAGGTAATTTATTTATTTATTACATTGATTTTTGTGTATTTTTTTGTTATATTGTTCCATTGAGGTTACAATTTAGCTTCAAAATTTATAGAAAAAATGTAATTATTTTTGGAAGCCGTTATGTTCAATGTAAGGATACTGTATTTTCAAAAGGAAGAACTATTATTATTGCTATTTGTGTGGGGCTACACGTCCAGTGTTAGAAATCTATGTTGTTTTCTATTAATTGAATTGTAAAATTTGATTCCAGTGAGAACTGTTTCACTGTTAAGAACATTTGATTGATTATTTTCTCATTTCCTGTAAGCAAACTGATTTGTTGTTTTTTCCTTCTGTTTTCTGTTTTTTTGTATCAACATCCAGTGCCAGTTGAATGAATTGAAGAATGCCCAGGTGCCTAGTACGGCCACATTGCGTTCCGTCCTCTTAGATCCGGCTGTTAATTTAATATTACAACAATTAAAAAATGAATTACAAGCCACCAAATTAAAATTAGAAGATACACAAAATGAATTAACAGCATGGAAATTTACACCGGATTCAAATACTGGTAAACGTTTAATGGCAAAATGTCGTTTATTATATCAAGAGAATGAAGAATTAGGTAAAATAACAAGTTCTGGTCGTATAGCAAAATTAGAAAGTGATCTAGCATTACAAAAAAGTTTCTCTGAAGAAGTACGACAAAGTCAAAATGAATTAGATTCATTTTTAGCTGATTTAGATGAAGATGTTGAAGGTATGCAAAGTACAATCTTATTTCTACAACAAGAATTACGTAAACAAAAAGATACAACACAAGTGTTACAAAAAGAAAATAATACGTTAAAATTATCGAATGGACGTTCGAATGGTGATAGTGTTGTTGTTGTTTGTGAACAAGATAATAATAGGACAACAACAGATTCATCTGAATCGGATGGGGAGAGGACTCGTGTGAAACGTGTTAGAAGATCATCGGTATTAAGTATTGAATATAATGATGATGATGCATTAGTTATTAATACAAATGGTGATGCGGCTATGTCGTCTGATCCTGAATAGTGGTTCCTGTAATTTTTCATCCAGATATTTACTTTTTCTTCGACGAAAAAAAAAGACAAACAAGAAAAACCAAACGATTTTTTGTGCAACAGCTTGATTTCTCTTCTAAATTTACAGGTTGGACAACAACATTTATCAAATTGATTCTATAGTGAGTGAGCTGTCACAAAATATAACAATTTTATATTAATGACCTTTCCAATTTCTATAAACTGACGAACAGTATATTAAAATTATATGTAAATAACAATTATTAGCCTAATGTGGTTGTTTGAATTATATTGTGAATTGCAATTTATTTATACAACAATAACAATAACAAAAATGTGTTAAATTTACTGCAGTGCAGTTTATATACGTTTATAAGTTTATAAGTTTCCAAAATTTAGTGCAAAATTTATATAATTTACGCAATGATCAACTGCATTTTCCTTTTATTACTTCTTAATTTTTTTTTATTGTAATTGAAATTTATCATTTTGTTGTTCTTTGAAAGAAACAAATCGGTCTTGTTTTAACGATAAAATTGTGTATCAGTTGAATAATTTTTATTAAAAAAAACAAAAACGTTTTTATGTTGGAAAACTTGTATTTATAAAAACAAATCAAACATAATATATAATTATTATTAAACAAATTTAAAGGTTTTTATTATAATCAATGATTTGAATTGAAATTCCCGCGTTAATTTGAATTGAAATTCCCGCTTTAATTGTTTTTGTTTTGGTCACCTTGATGACGCTGAAAATCTAGGGATTTTTATCCGATTTTCCAGTCGTACCAACCACAGGCTTGTCTTTTCGAGGTGTTATTTTTATTTTACGCCCTTTTTCCAGTGGTTTCCATAAAAAAAAGTAACCTTTTTACGCGTTTATGTGTTTTTTAATCACCTGTTTGTGATAAATTCCATAAAAGTTGTATATTTCTAATCAAAATGTAAGTATTAAATGAATTGAGGTTATGTTGTTTCCGGCGTCATTTAATCGCCCCCTTATTAAAAATTTTAGGGCGCGACCTGGCACAGAGTCTGATAAAGACGACAAGGATAAGAAAAAGGAACGTAGTCGTGATAAGAAACGACGTAGTGAATCTGGTTCAAGTAGTAGTGATAGTAGTCGAAGGTATTGTATTAAAAAATCGGTAGGAGTAGGGCACTTGGGTCTAGCCCACTTCACAGGGTCGTACGAAGTTGAAATTTTGCACACGCACTATGTGAATCACGAGGATCCAAAAATTAAAGAGTCACCCCCGAAAAACATCCTCTTCCAGGGGTGGTTAGGGGTTGTTTACCGCATAAGGGGTGGTTTTCCGGGAGTGACTTTTTTATTTTTGATATCCTCGTGGGTCATATAGTGTGTCCACAAAATTTCAACTTCATACAACCACGGAAAGAGGGCTAGACCCAAGAGCCCTACTCTTTTGTTTGATAATAATAATAATAATTAAATGTATTGTTTTTTAGTAGTTCATCGGGGAGTAGTTCGACAAGTACACGATCATCATCAAGTAGCAGTTCTGGTTCAAGTTCACGTTCAAGCAGTTCATCATCGGACTCATCCAGTTCGAGTAGTGATCGTGATCGGAGTCGTCCAAAACGTCGTTCCAGGTCTGGTAGTAAACCGTCACGTAGGAGCCGTGATCGACGTGATAAAGAGAAAGATAAAGATAAAGAGAAAGATGGTAAGGATAAAGAAAAGGAGAATTTGGATGAGAAAGATGTTAATAATCGAAAATCACCGGCCAAAGATGATAAGAATCATGTACGAGTTCGGTCAAGGTTTGTTTGAGATTTTAATTGTTTTGTATGCGTGTATTTATTGATATGATTTAGGTCTAGGTCAAGGTCGGATCGTCGTAAACGACGCCGTCGTTCACCAACACCACGTCCCACAAAGATCCATATTGGTCGTTTAACACGTACAGTAACAAAAGAACATATAGCCGAGATTTTTGGCACGTATGGACAAATTAAACATGTTGATTTTCCAAAAGATCATGTCCATCAACATTTAGGACGTGGTTTTTGTTATGTTGAATATATGAATGCTGATGATGCTGAGAATGCAATGAAACATATGGATGGTGGTCAGATTGATGGACAAGAAATAACAGCTGCACCAGTTTTAATACCAAAACCAAGACCATTACCACCACGACGTAGTCCACCACCGATGCATATGCGTCGTATGCCACCACATCGTCGTACGCCACCAAGATTCCGTCGACGTTCACCATTACGACCAATACGGCGTAGTCCACCGAGACGTCGGCCACATTCACGTAGTCCACCGCCACGACGCAGGAAGCACAGTCGCTCCAGCTCGAGCAGTTCTCGATAATACTTTTTTTTTTCTAAATAGTAACAACAATAATTTCAAAGATGTAGATTTAATTTAAACAAAACATAAATACAATATGGATTTAAATTAGATTATGATGACCTTCTTGATTTGAATTGGACTGTGTTTCTATTAAATTCATTGTACTTTCCAGGCGACATAGAGGCGTATTATTTGATTCAGGTGATGGTTCATTAACTTCTTGGAAATCTTTAAGGCTTAAACTGAGCAAATCACAATCTACTGCAGCACCTGGTGTATTGATAATATTGCATCGAAATGGCTATCGTCTTGGAGGTGACATATCTGCGAAATTCTTAAATTTCTCCCCGTTTAAAGTAACTGTACCCATAAATTATAAACAAAATACATTTCCTGTAATACCAGCTTCAACAATTACATCATTTGATAAGTATGTTGGTTTTTAATTTCAGTTTAATTACAATAAATAAAATTAAAGTAGTTGGTAGTTCTTTAAAGAAATCAACTCTTCCTACTAAACGTTTGCAACCAAATTAATAAAATATCGCTGTGGAAGTACAGTAGACTCCTGTATAACGCGGTTAATACGTTACGCGTTGTGGGAACTCGCGTAAATAAAAATGGAAAAAATTGATCTATAGTAATAGCGCCATCTATACGGAATTCGAAAAATACCCCAAACAGGAAGGAAAAAATCGTATGTAAATACCTTAAGTCGTTTGCTGTTAGTCTGCACTAGGCTTAAATTTTTGGAATGGCTATCGCAATGTTGCCATATGTATTAATATTTCTGCATTTTGAGTATTATATTGTAGCTGATCATTGATCATCGTTAAGCAAGTTGCTATACTTTAATCGCCAGCAATTGGAAACATATGGCCTGCCAGTATTTAAAATAAATTTGTGAGCCACAAGCATGAAAAGTGTATCAAATAATGTTAGACAATGAAAATAGACATTACAGTTCCTTCCTAGCGGGGTCATTTTTTTTTTATATTTCCGGTTTCTTATTAAGGCAACTTGAATAAACAAGAGTCAACTTACGATTAGATCTACACATTTTATTTTAATTTTTATTCAAAAAATTCGTCACTGGTTACTATAGCTAGTAGATTACATTATAATAGAGTAATTAAGTTTAAAAGAAAAACATGGAAAAATTGTCAATTATTCCTCAACAGGATCAAGATTTAACATTCTTGGCTTCAATAACGCCACACGATCATATTTGTCACTTTTATATTTCGTCTGTATAGCTTGATGTTTTTTAAATGGTGAACTTTTAAATGTTTGATGTTGTTTTTGAATGACTGGACTTAATTGTTTTAAACTATAACCGACAGTTTCTTGTAATTTTTTCGTACAAATCTCTTGTTGAAATAATGTATGTTGTGCTAAGACAATAGAGGATGCAGCTAATTCAGATGGATAATGACGAATATAATCTCTACCTTCCAACAATACCAATTCACTCAAATACTAAAAATTACAGAATTATTCCTAAAAAAAAAGTACAAATATCCTAGAATTTACCATAGCTAGATGTATGATTCGTTTATCTAAACCGATTCTTGTAGATAAATGTCGAATAAAGTCTAAAATTGTTGGGGGATTTACTTGAAATTCGACAACTCTTAGCATTAATTGTTCCATTTTGATTATTTGCCGTATTGTATATGTATCACCGGTTAGATATGACCATTCTTTAACATCAGGTGGATAGATCTCATCAACTTTGCCAGCTATTAACATTGAAGCAGCTCCTACTAATTGGAACTTCTCTCTAATCTAAAGAAAAGAAATTCAAATTTACCGCTTAAATTAACCAATTACAATACAGATGACATGCGCAGATAGTCCAGATTGAGCGGTTTAAACTCATTTGCGCATGTGCAGATACTCTAGAACGGGAGTTTGAAACTCATTTGCGCATGCGTGTGACTGTTTCGGACTTTTCTGATTTGGATTCTAGTTGGAACAACCCTAATATGTACTTACCACTGCTATGTTTGATAGGAATCGATCTAAATAACTGACACTTAAATGAACTGTATTATCATCCATGTTATATTCATCAGCAACACTAACTAACCAATCAATCAATAAACTCCTCATATTCCAATTGATATGTAATTGTTTCGACATATAATTGAATTTCGGTAATGGTATATTTTTTTCGATTTCTAATAAATATTGTAAAATTTCTTTTGAGTATTCTTTTAAAATATATTCGTCTAATAATGAATATGAGCAAATTTTATTCGAATTTCCATCACTACGTGAACTGACAACTTCAAGAATCTCTTTCGGTAGTGTTACAGCATTATTTTCAGGTGACTCTTCAACATTTTCCTGAAGAAATAACAATAAGAAAACCAAAAAATTATTGTTTAAAACATATTTACCACGACACCATTTGATGATGGCGATTCTTTCTTATCATTAACGAATTGATTCAATGACTGTAAAGCGATACGATTCTCATACAATTTAATTTCTTTCTTCAACTGTTGTTGTTTTTGATGATAATGTAAATTTTCATTACTATAATCTTCATGTATACGAAAAGTTGCCATTATTATTAATTATTTTTATAAATAAAATATAATAGAACACATAAAACAACGTACAATGAATATAAAAGAATAAGAAGAGAATCTTTTGATAAGAAGACTATCAAAATTTGACAAGTTTTTATTTGAATAGGAAATCAGTTTTTGATAAGTCGAAATTATTTTTTCAAATACACTGGGTTTCTACTTTTATTGTTGGAATTTCCTTACAAAGGCGAGTCTAGGAAAGAAGAAATTTCTTATTTTTAAACAAAATGAGTTAGTCCAGAAGTTGCCTGTAAACTTGTCCGTAAATACCTTAAGTTTCTGCCTGTTTTTGTGAATGGGGCTTAATACGCCTGGTTAGTCACAATTGCAATGTTGCCATATTTAGCATACATTTCACGCATGTATTTTCCAATTTAAAGGTAAAATCGACCCTTTTCTAGAAGATTAGGACAAGAATCCGGCTGAAAACTGGCGTAATTTTAGTTTTCCATGAGTAATAGTGATGAAAAGTTCGAATTTTGGTCGGCTCTAAATACAGGAAGTGGAACAATCACGTCCTTTAATTAGCATATGTTAATTGTGGTCGCCATCTTGATATAACTGTCAATTGCTTGAAGGCTTCGGCAGTGTTTTGTGTTAACAATTAATTTAAGCTTTTTTTATTGAAAATACGTTAAATTATATTGTTTTTTAGTGAAAATTTGTTTAAATAATTAATAAACAATCTTGTGAAGTGATAAAATATAATAATTTTCTAATGGTAAGTTGTAATTTTCAACAACATAAAACAACGTTGTTGTTTCATTGTTAGTTGGAATAATTATTAATATTTAATCTTTTTCGTGTATTTTAGAGAAAACAAACAATTAAATAATGTCAGTCCATTATAAATTTAAATCAGCCTTAGAATATGATACAGTAACATTTGATGGTTTACATATATCGGTGAAAGACTTAAAGAATGCTATCATACAACAGAAACGTATTGGTAAAAATACTGATTTTGATTTACAAGTAACAAATGCACAAACTAAAGAAATCTATAACGATGACAATACATTAATACCGAAAAATACATCATTATTAATAGCACGTATACCATTATCGGCACAAACCAAAAAACAATGGGAAGGTTATGGTGGTAATAGTGGTCCAGGTGGTGATTCAACACCACCAAATAAATTAGATGATGTTGGACAAATTGCAAAAGCTGTTGATTTATCAAGTTTAGATGCACCTGAAGATGATAAAATTAAAGCAATGATGACACAATCAACACAGGATTATGATCCTAGCAAGTACGTGATTATCATAGAGTTTTTTTTTATTTATTTGTTCTTATAATCAAATTTTTTTGTAGTTATTTGAAAATTCGTGGAGCTAATCAAATGGGTGCTGTACCGCCAAATTATCGTTGTTATAAATGCCATCAAACCGGCCATTGGATCAAAGATTGTCCGTTAAGTAAAGGACCGGTAAGTGTTACAATAAACCAATACTATAACTTGTTCTACATTTTGATTTTGTTTGTTTTCCATAAAGGAACCAATGGAGATTAAGAAGAGTACTGGGATACCGTTAAGTTTTATGGTACCAGTTGAAGGTCCTCAAGTACAGGGTGCTATGATGACACCAAATGGTTCATATGCTGTACCAGTATTAGATCATCAAACTTATACACAAAAACAACAACCACCATCAAATGTACCAATACAAGAACAAAAACTTGAAATACCCGAAGATCTATTATGTTCAATATGTTCTGATTTATTAGCCGATGCTGTTATGATACCATGTTGTGGTAATTCATTTTGTGATGAATGTATACGTAGTTTTTTATTAGAATCTGAAGATCATGAATGTCCTGATTGTCATGAAAAAGATATTTCACCAGGAACATTAATTCCAAACAGGTTTGATTTTTATAATTCTAATTAAATTTAAATATTAATTTAATTGTTTGTTTTGTAGATTTCTACGGACATCTGTTGCAAATTTCAAAAATACAACCGGTTATGTTAAAAAACCGATTTATAAACAGAGTATTTCACGTAAAATTGAAGAAATCGTTGAGAAATCACCAAAAAATCTAGAAACTATAGATGATTCTACAACAAAATCGGCTATACAACCGGCAAAAACAACAACAACAACAAAGGATGAAAACGAAGAAAAAACTGTCATTAGTGAAGCTGATTCGACTGAACAAACAAAAATTGATGAGAAAGTTGATACTAAAGAAACAAAAATTAATCCGACAATAACTGAAGGACCACCAGGTGTATCACCACCAACGGAATCACAAAAAGCACAGTCAATTACAAAAATTAATAGTTATTCACGTGATGCACGACCAGTTGTAAAACCACAACAAACACAACAACAACAACAACAACGACAGAACAAATCTGGAGAAAATTCACCAACACGAAGACAACAACAACTTCAACCCCAGCAACAACAACAACAACAACAAAATCGTAATCTTCGTTCGTCACCTTTCACTGAACAAGGGTGAGTTTTTTATCTTTGTTTGTATCTTAAACTCATAAATAATTCAAAAATATTTGAATTCGTAGACGTATGGAGGAGAGACCTGGTACTCCGACTGTAGATGAACCTGGAGTTGGTACAAATACTAATTATCAACCAGAAATTCGTCAATATCCAACTGGAAATATACAATCAATGGTCGGTACAGTACCATCTATTCCACCAACAACACAACAACCACCAATACCACCACAACAAATTGGTGGTGGATATACAGCAACACAAACAATTAGTGGTTATCCACCAACAAATGGACCACCGCCAAATTTTCGTTTACCACCACCAGGAACAGCACCACCACCATATATCCCACCTGGGTATGTTCTCTCTTAACTATTTTTGAAATATTGTAACTAATTTGTTTTTATAATTCTAGGCCGTATCAAGTTCCACCACGAACTATATATGATCCTTCTCGACCTCCAATGACAGGACCACCACCAATGTATAATCCAAATTATCCACCAAATTCACGATCACATCATGGACGTGATTATGGTATGAATGATCGAAGAATAAGAGGAAGAACACCGTCAGGGTATTTTCTTTAAATTCCCTCAAAATGATAATTTAACTAATCAATTTTTTTTTTTCAATAATAGGGTAATTGATGATCCTCTAGCAGCATTTAATCGTATGTTACGTGAAAAAGATGAACGTGAACGTCGTGCTAAACGTAATTTCCGACGCAGTTATAGTAGAAGTCGTAGTCGTAGTAGAAGTTATAGTCGTTCACCAAGAAGATTGAGGAGTCGATCACCACGACGACGACTGTCTCGTAGTCGATCACGTTCATTCACAATTAGTCGGTTAGTATTTCGTATTTTTTAAATATTAAAGGGGGAAAAGGTTGAAATTTGTTACTAAATTTTGTTTTTTTTCTTGCATTTACAGATCACGTTCAAGATCATTTTCGGGTTCACCATTTAGAGATTTTTCACCAAGACCACGACGTGGACTATCACGATACCGATCACCTGTTCATTCACCACCACCCAGGTTAGTTTTAAATCGATTTTTCCATATTTTCCATTATTACAATACATATGTAATTTCAGGCATCGTTATAAAGATAAGCACCCATCGGAACGTTATCGTGATGAGGGTCATCATCGTGATCGTGAATATGTGAGAGATGATCGTGCTTATAGTCGTGATCGTGATCATCATCGACGTGGCGGTGGTGGTGGTGATTATCGCGATGATCGTGATTTCCATCATGATAATAGACATCGTGATAATTATTATGATAACTATGATGATAGAAAGAAACATTCATGGAATCAGAATTTGGATAGACGAAATATTGGTAGTAATAATAATAATAATACCAGCGGTAGTGGTGGTGTTAGTGGAGGAGGTATAGCAGCATCTGATAGTAATACTGGTGGCGGTGGCAGTAGTGGATATTATCATCAACCAGAGATACATCCCCAACAACAGCATCATCATCATCACCATCATCAACATCCATCAAACAGGTACTGTGATAATTATTGGATTAATAATTTTTTATTTATTAAATATTTAAATAGGAATAATTGTTTATTAAGAATTTTACGTAAACTCGTCCGTTATGTTTAGAATTTATTTAAGAGAAAACCCAAAAAATGATAGTCTGTGATTTTTACAATGAATTGTATCGAAGTGAATAATAATCATCACGATTAAAAAAAAATAGTGATACGATAAAAATAAAGAATCCTGAATTCTCATCGATACAGTTGGTTGTTATTCCTTTTCTCAATAGTTATAATGACATCAGATTTTTACAAAAAAAGTACAGTGGAGCCCGTCTATAATGGACTTGTTGTGGAATAAGATTCTAGTACATTATAGCCGAATGTTCATCTTATCAGAACTTACTATTTACGGCCATTAAAAATAAAAGAACAGCGATAACGAGTAAAATGTAATTTATTAACTGTACACTCAGTTATTTAGTTTGTAACTCAAATGAGTGTCGAAACAGTCATTGTTTCGGTACACAATGGCTCAATGGGAGTGTTATGTTAATACATTACTTGTTCGAGCAGAAAAACGTGGTACACTTGCGTGCATAGAAAAGAGAACGCTTTTTTGGGCTTGTGTAAATCGGGCTGCCGAGGGTGGTCTTCACAAAACAACGTAAGTTTCACAGACCAGAATCTGGCGAATCTGGTAGAAAAGATATTCTATCTCTCCACCTTTCTACTCTAAAGAGAGAAAAAGTCTGACTTACACGAACGAAAATACTAGTATTTCTTACTCAAGAGTCGTTCTCTTTTATACACACACACACAGGTGTACTAAAAAATTTATAAGAAATCTCTTCAGCTGAAAATAAAACAAAACCTTAATAGATGATCGGTGATCCCCCAAAATCTCACTAGCTTCGGGGAAGATCTCCCCATATCCTCCCCTGTCCAGTCCAATCCAGTCCTGTTTAAAGTCATACAAATTATTTAAAAAAACTCAATTCACCGTGATTATTATTCGTTGTGGCGACAAAAAAAACTGCAAAATGTTTTTGTGTTTCTACCATGCAAAGCCTAAAGCACCGGCACAGTGTAAATGCCGTTTCGATGAGTATCTTTTGAAAGTTGTGGCCTTTTTGAATGGTTTCTGACTCTGCTTATTATAGACTTCGAAGCTCATTATAAATGAAAGTTTATTACAAGCGGGTTTATAATATGCAAGGTAAAGAAACAAGCCAACAAATTGCAAGGCATCAGGGGTTGAACAATTCGTTTATTATAAGCGAGTCCGTTATAGGTAGGTTCCACTGTATTTTAATTTATAATTTAATGTGTAGATGGAATTAGGCCAGTTTCATAATCAACTTTAAAGTCACTTTAACTTGTAAAGTCGCATATAAGTTTTTTATTTATCAAGAAATCTTACAGATTGAATTATAATTTTATTTTAAAATTAAGTTTTTGTTCGTAATTCGTAATATTCAATCAAAAAGTTATCTGTATTTTTAAGTATTCGAGTGTTGTGAAAATTTCCAATTGCTGTGATATTTTGTGATGTTTTTTCTTATACTATTTTATATAAATTTATTGTAAATTGAGAATATTTTAACATTCTTTTTAAAATTCCTGTAATCTGTGATATATAAAATATTCTCAAGCCTTTTCTTTTCCTCTCTATTTTAAAATTATGTGTATAGCAAATCGGAAAATACATTTTACTACCAGCAAATAATACTTGATTCGAAGAAAAATTGAAAATCTGTATTCATGAAAATTTTATAAAATGAACAAAGAAACATAAATAAATCATCATTGAACCCGAATCCTTTTTATTTCAATTTTTTGGAATGAATCATATTCTTTTTTCCTCAAATTTGCGTTCCAAAGTTTGTTTTAGGTGATTTTTCTTTAGGACTTGAATCAGAATTATCCCGAATTTGGACGGATTGGAACAATATATAGGACTTTCAGCGGAACTCACAGTTGGAGAAAAGTTTGTTTTTTAATTAAAAAAAAATATTTTTGTAGCAAACTTTCTATTTAAATCCAGTAATTTTATTGTCGTTATATTGCTACAAGAATATTAAGAAAAGAAGTTGGTTTGCTTCTAAACAGTACCTATAATTATCCGATTTTCATCTTTTAATTAAAAATTAACTTTTCTGATAAATGATTGATTTGTAAATACGTTTAATTTTCTAATAATCGTATTTTTTTGTTTGTTTAGGTATCCACCAAGAGATTATTCATCATATAAGCCAGATGTGATGCCACCAAGTCAACAACCACCACCACCATCAGTACAACCAATACGTCGTTTTGATGATGTAGCACCACCAGGTGTAGAAGAACCACCAGTTCCTGGTCTAGAACCACAACCACCAATAGCACCACCTGTACGTCCTGATGATCGTTATGAACGTTACACAAGTCCAAAAACTGAACAAAAACGTAATAATGATGATGAACAATATCGTATTATACGTGAAAATAAAGAGAAAAAAGAACCACAAAAGAAACGTAGTAGTCGTAGTCGTAGTCGTAGTGTAGAAAAATCACAACAACAACATAGTCCAACAATAAAACGGAATAAATCAAAATCTCGAGATTCACGTGGTAGTAGTCGTGAACATCAACATCGTAAGAGACGACGTGATAGTTCACCAGATAAAGATGGTAAACAGAGACATTCTGAAGATGATAAATCGAAGAAAAGTAAAGATAAGAAGAAGAAACGTGATAAAAAAGATAGTGATAAGAAGAGGAGAAAGGAGAAGAAAGAACATAAACATAAGAAAGATGAGAAAGATAAGAAACATAAAGATGATGAGAAGAAAGGTGGTGGTGGTGGTGGTGAGCAAGTTATTCAGGAATTAAAAGCGAAAGAAGATGAGAAACAACAAGAGACGGTTGAAACAACCACAACTGTACCAGTAACCCCAACAACAACAACACAACCAGAAATTGAAGAAAAAACTGATTTATATGGTGATGGATTGTTGGATGGTGTTGATACTACTGTTGTTGAGAATTATGGGAAAATTTCAGAGAAAAATCAAGAATCTGAAACAACACCACCACCAACAACAACAACACCAGCAAAACCACAAGATATTGAAAAAGATGTTGATGAAGATGAAAAAGATGTTCTACAGATACAAACAGATATTGATTTAAAGACAGAATTAGATAATAATAATAAGAATGAAATGTTAGCAAATCTACCAGAAAAATCTAAATGGGAAATTGATGAAGAATCACCAACAACAACAACCACAACAACAATAAATCAACAACAAACTAGTCCAAAAGAGATGATCAAATTAGATATAAAAACTGATAAAACTGGTAAAGTAACGAATGAAGTATTAAAACGTGCTGAAAATGCAATCTTTGCTAAAGCAATAAATGCAATACGTCCAATTGAAATTAAGAAAATTAGTACAGATCGTGCTAAATTATATTCAACTGAGATTGATGATAGTCATGAGAAACATCAGTATGACGAACAACAACAACAACCACCAGTGCCACCAGTACCATCACAACAAGACGATATTAGGCGAGTTAGAGAAATTGATAAATTGGAGACAATTCCTGGGACAAATCCGGCACCACCACCAACAACAACAACAACAGTACAACAATCCCAACAACAACAACCTAGAATTCCTGTAAAAGATCGACTTGGTATCAAAGTGGATGATAATAGTGAACGTATTATAAAAATTGATCGTAATAAATCAAAGAGTGTCTCACCATTTACACGACGTGGCAATGAAATGGCACGTAATTATGGTATAGGTGAACGTAAAGTTGAATTAATTGAACGTCCACGTTTTAGTGATCGTTCCCGGCTTACACGTGATAATCGAAATCGTTATGATTATCAACAACAACAACATCATCGACGTGGTGATAATCGTGATGTACGTGAACAACAATATCATCATCATCATCAACGACGTGATGATTCATCACGTTATCGTAATAATGATAATAATCGACGGCATAATAAAGAAAGATCAAAGAGTCGAACGAAAAATCGTCATGATGATGATAATGATACGAAACATAATAAGAAACGTACACGTTCAAGAAGTCACAGTGATGATCATCGTGATAAACGTCGTAAAAAAGAACGTAAAACGAAGAAAGAGAAAAAACACAAAGATGATGAGGAAAATGATAATAAAAATAAAGATAAAGATAAAGAGATTGGTGATAATAATAATAAAGATAATAATGATCAAATTAAACCAAAAGTACTAGTTGATAATAAAAGGAAACCAACAATTGATGAAGCGAATTTTGAACCGGATTATGACTTAGAAAGTGAATCAGAAAAAGAAGAAACTACAACAAATAAAAAAGAGAAGACGAGTGTAAAAATTGATGAGAAAAAATCAAGTTCTAGTTCAGATTCCAGTGATTCCAGTTCAGATGATGAGAAACGTAAAAAACGACACAAAAAACATAGAAAGAAGAAATCACGAAAAGAGTCGAGTTCCAGTAGTTCGGATAGTGATTCAGAGTCCAGTGATGATGATCGTGATAAACGTAGAAAGAAACATCGCAAGAAGCAGAAGAAGAAGAAGAAGTCCAAACATAAGTAATCATTAAAAAATGATAATTTCCAGCAGAAATTGTAGTGTTTTTGTTGTTGTTGTAAATATAGAAAAGGAAGAAAAAAAAAAACGATTTCTTTGTCCTAATTAATTGTATTTCAAGCTTGTTTTGTGTATATTTTGTGGAAAAATAAACAATAATTAAATTAAAACTGATGTTATTTCTTCCATTTTCCTTTCTTTTTATTATTAGGTTTGATCCGTTTTCTAACACCTTTTGTACCTTCTTTATCATCGTCATCGTCGTCGTTATCATTGCCTTTCTTTCGTTTGCCTTTCTTATTATCATTTAGGTCTTTCACATCAGCTCTGGCAATCTTTTGTGCTTCAACGACTCTCTCTTGTAATGTCATAACTTCATCCTCTTCTGTTTTATATAATGGTAATTTTTTACCAATTAAATGTTCAATTCTTTGATACAATTCTACGTCGTACTACAGCAAAAAAAAAAGATTAAAATCTAAAAAATAATGGTAAATCAATAATTACTTGTGTGACGAATGTTATGGCTTTTCCTGAACGTCCAGCACGTGCCGTCCTACCAACTCTATGTATATAATCTTTACTATGTGTTGGTATATCAAAATTGATAACAACATCAACATGTGGTATATCTAGACCTCTACTAGCCACATCGGTTGATATTAATATTGAACGATTTTTTGCTTTAAATTTCGTCAAAGATGCTAAACGTTTATTTTGTGACATTTGTCCATGTAAAGGTATTGCTGTTAATCCTAAATTTCGTAACAATAATGCTGTACGTATTGTGTTATTACATGTTGAACAAAATACCATAAAACTATTGCCAGCCATTTCATTCAAAATATGCACCAAATAGACATCCTGTAACAAAGAAAAAAATCAATAAAAATTGTCGAAACGAATGGACACGAATAGATTACTTTGTATTTTGATGGAATGAAGAGATAGTATTGTTGCAGTTTATCAACAGTTTGATATTTACTGGAAACTTCAACTTTAACCGGATCCTGTAAGCATGCTCGTTGTAGTTTTTTCACTTTTTTCGTCATCGTTGCCGAAAATAAGAATGTACGTCGTTCACGTGGTATAACTTTCAAGATTTTATCAACTTCCACTTCAAAATCCATATTTAAGATACGATCAGCTTCA
>JAZBHA010000501.1:39570-52606 GCA_037464855.1 Iselma pallidipennis | reverse complement strand
TTACTTTTATATAGGCTGATGGATAGATTTTATGAACAGCATCACCTGGCTGTCGTCCAGCTTCACGATCTAAATAATAACTTTGAACAAATACAGAATGATCACTTAAACATCTCAACCATACATCGCCTTCACCACGTAAATCAAGTTGTACACCTTTACCAATATGTAAACGTGCACGTTCACTTTGATCTGTTCGATGGACATTACTTAATGCACCTAAACAAAAACGATTACCACCAGATGGATCAACATAACCATCAATTGTAACATTTGGACAACTCGATGGTACTTTAAATGTTTCACCAACTTGTGTATCAAGTTCAAAATATGCAACTGAACACCAATATTCAGGTGCCGGTTGTGTTGATAATAAACCAGCAATAACTTCATTACCAAGTTGATTTGAAGAATTATGATTCCCTTCAATCAAAAAAAAAAGAAAAATTTAATTAAAAAAAAAAAACTCGAAAATTTTAAATTTCCAAACATACAATATGCTGAATGATGAGTTCGATTATCTGGTGGTTGCATTGATTGTGTATAAGTTAATGTATTCGAACCAGTCCATGTACCACCGGTTCCAGTAAATGTTTGACCCATTGTAACAGCCGGTTGAGCACCTCCACCACCACTATTACTAGCTACAACTGTTGTTGGACTTTGTGAAGCTACATGAAGTGGTGGATTTGAATTACCACTCGGTTGTTGTTGATTATTGAGTGTACTTGGAGGCACCTGATTTTGACCTGAAATATTCCAATAAATATTATAAATAATTACTAGAAATTTGCGGGGGAAATTTTCTCTAGTTACTACTAATTTGTGGCTACTGATAATAAATAAAAAGTCAAAAAAATTAAATAAAAATAATCTTACGATGAGACAAATGTACATGTGACAACCAATTAGATCTGGTACATGCGTCAACTCCACCTTCAACTTTAGGTACAGTAGGAGGTCCCATAACTTGTCTGTTTGTTGTATTATATAATCCCTGTTCACCTACCATAAGAACGAAAACGTAACATGCATAACTAAAAATATACTCTAAACTAAAAAAATAATTGAACAAAAAAAATACTTGCAACAATTATCGTAATTCAAAAAAAAAAAGTAAAAAAAGAGCTACATATTTATGATGTTGCTTATCATCAATTTTTGTTAATTTGTTTTATTCAATACGTACTTGTTGATGGTGTTTGTAATGTTGTTAATGTAAAATTTTGTTGTGGTGGATGATGTTGTACAGTTTGTGATACAGCCATACTCATTTCACCATCAACTTCCATACTAGCACCAGGTACACTATATTCATCTTTAACTAAACGTGGTGTACTTGATTGTAATGTTAAACCAGATAGATCAATACCAGGTGATACAACACGTTCGTAATGATAAGGATTAACACATACTGAATCACATTTTAAATCAAATGCAAATTGACAATATTTTACGTGTTTTAATTCGTTTTTATGTAAATCAGGCCAACGCCAAATTCTTGCATAAATTACATGTGGAAAACCCTTTCGTCCGGCAACCTGATCACAGAAAAGACATATCGGGATAATAAAAAACAACTTAGTACTCAAATTCAACACAAAACTGATACAAACCTGTAATCGTCCATCTAATGTACGTTGTATTGTAACACATTTACTTGGATGAGCTCCACTAGTTGTAATTGCTGTAATTAATGAATCTAATTCGTCTCGTTTCTCTTTTAATTTTTTAACTAATGATTCAATGGCACGTTTAGCAAAACCTTCACTTTCACCACCCTGTCTATGACACATAAGACTATGGACAATACTGAGACAGGCATCAGCTGATGAGGGTGCAGTTGTCGCTAACCCTGACATATCTCGTACTGTAAATTAAAAAAAAATAATTATTAATAATAATAGATAGCCACAATTAGGGGTTTATATCAACAATTATATCAGATTAATAACAAAACAATTTTGACGTATTGTGGTTAGAAATGGAGTAATTTTAGAATTTTAAGCAATAATTATTAATAAAAAGCGAGCATTTTAGGTGTTTTTTTTAATAATAATAACAATAATAATAATAATGTAAAAACGATTATGGTGGCCACAACAACTATACCTTTGCCCACTCCTGGGTTGACATAACCTTAGATCAACACAACAGAATGTTCAATTGGTCGATTAAACGACTTATTTACACAGTTTTTTGTGTATTTCTATATATTTTAATGCTCTCTGAATAATGTTGTATTTAATTTTTTTATTTTTAGATAAAATTCCAGACGCTTTTCTCGGTATTATTATGCATCTCCCACCACCACCACAACCACAACCATATCAGAATGTCACTTTATTCAATCAATAAGTCGAATTATCTATTAATGGTATTAGATTTATACCTTCTTGAGGAGATACGGAAGAATATAAATGACCTCCCGTAGAAAGTCCTACCATTATTTCTTTTAATTATATAAACAAATCACAATGGGACATTTACACACCTTTATTGTACACACCATTAACCTGCACTAAGACGGCCATTAAAGTTACTAAATTAGTAAAGGATAGATAGATGATAGTTGGTAGCAATGATCTCGATTAATAGCGGGACATTTAAAATTCTACCATGTTATCAATTTTTTTATCTATCAAAATGTTAAAAAGTCACAATTATGAAAATAGAGGCTTTTTAGATGCATTTTGTGCTTTTCATTTACCAAAAAAATTTATCACAAACACTAAACTTACATACAGTATTCATAATTACAGATTGGCAACATGGGTGGTCATGCAATTCCAGTGTTGCCAATAAATGAATTTCCCTACACATTCACTATTAGGCAAAGCACTCACTAAAGTAACACAACAAGCAACGTGGCCGATACGATACGATAAAACTAACGCAATGTCAATAGAAGCGACTAGTCTACAGACTGGAGACTTTTGAAGCAGGACGAGGTATAGTTTGTGTTCGGTTAGCTTTTGGTTTAGATTTTTTGCTTTTTTTTTGTGGTATGTACAACTTTTGTAATTTTCTTTTTGTTTGATATTTCTAGGCTCGATGGTATATGGAACAGCATTTCATCCAATTGACAATGAACAATTACTGAAAACATTAAATTGAGCTGATACGAAAGTATTGAATGAAGAAAAAACCAATGAAATGTTCACAAATTTATACAAATTTTAGAAAAAAATCGACTGGACTGTCGACTGTCACAGAATACAGAATATCTCTAATCTTTTAAGGTATTTTTGTGGGTTATCAGCTGAGGAAATGTTTCTTTTTCTTATGAACTTACATCGAGGACAAAGTAAGCCAGTCCGGCTTTGGTTCCAAATCTAAATTATCTCAGGGCCGGACTGGCTTACCTTGGCCCCGGGGAAGTTCATAAGGAGAACAGATGTTGAGAAAATTGCCTTAAAAGATTATCGATGACCCCCCCCCCAAATCCTCATTTTCCAGGGGATAATCTCCCCACATCCTCCTGCCCAGCCCGGTCCTGTCTCCACTTGTCTTTTCTGTCCAATCCGGTTCTGGAACTCATTGTATTTAAATGACATCAATATGGCGTATCAACATCACGGTCATATCAGTGCTGCTAATTTACTTATAATAGCTTCATCTGTCTGTTTACTTCAGTTAGCGCTTGGCCTTAGCACCTTTCTACCGAGTTTCATTTTTCTACCGATAGGGGCGCTGAATAAATGTCAAAAGATTTTTGCAAAGTAAGGTTAGGTTGTTTTTTAACTTAAGGGTTTTGAAAAAGGGTCTTAAAAAATGCCAAAAAAATTCGCTACAGAAAATCCAAAAGCTGCAGCGGCACGTGAACGTAAAAAAGCTGTAAAAGATGCCGAATTATCAAAAAAACAACAACAACAAGAGGAGACATATTGGGAGGACAATGACAAACAGATCAAAAAGAAACAACAACGAAAAGTAATTAAAAAAACGATAAAAATGATATTATTGTTTAACTAATTTTGTTTGTATGTTTTTAGGAAGAACAAGAGAAGAAACGTGAACAACAATTGGCGAAAAAAGCTGAAGCAAAACAGATATTAGAACAAGAAATGTGTTCAATTAAATCTGGTAAAGCAGGCCCACCACCGAAAGTTACAAGGGCTCAGATTTCATCAACTGTAACGAAAAAGGTAACCGAAGAGAAAAAACCAGATAAGAAGATCGTTACTCATTTAGATACACCATTAGAAGAGAATATTAATCGATTAACGATTGAAGGAGACGAGGCTAGATCAGTAACTGAAGCTATTAATATTTTAAGGTAATTAATGGTATTTTTTCAATTATCAAACATTAATTGTTCGATTTCTATTCCAGTTCAAAAACTGACGATGTTGATAAACATCCAGAACGTCGTATGAAGGCAGCATATGCAGCATATGAAGAAAAACGACTTCAAGAATTAAAAATCGAAAATCCACAATTACGACTGACACAAATGAAACAAATTATATTTAAAGAATGGCAAAAATCACCTGAAAATCCATTAAACAAACAATAAATCAAGCTTTAAATTATTTAAATTAATTCTGTTAAGTTTCTATCATTTAACAAATATAGAAATTGTACTAGAAAATGATCAACTAATACAGTTTCTAGACCTGCCAAGTCATAAACGATTACATTAACTTGCTAATTTATAATGTAGATGAAGTTGGAGATTAATAAAAACGCAATATTTTTCAATATCATCTTAATATTTGTTGGTTTTTAACAAAATTCAATTAAAATGTATGTATTATGTTCGAAGTGCAATACAGTTATGTTCAGATAAAAGTGTGGTCTTGAGGAGCACGAGAGCAAAAGAAATGCCAGATATTAGCAATCTCTCATACATGAATCGAAGCGAGATAAAAGCACCCTCTTTCAAATATTGTGAATGGTAATGGGACAATGTATTAGCAGATTCCTTATTTGACAAATGCTAGTAGGGGAAGATGATGGTCCTTAGGACCACACTTTTATCTGAACATACCTTTATATAAATATGTACAATTAAGCAGAAAAACGTTACGTTTGACTGGTTTTGACTGGTAGAGCTGGTGGCGGTACATCAGGAATTTCTGGATTTCGCTTCAAATTTGCAATTATAGTCTTTGGATCTTCCGGATTTTCGTAATATTGAGATTGTGTCTGAGTTTGTGTTTGACTGTTCAATATTTGCGGTGTATGTGAATAGGAAATGAATTGATCAACAGGTAGAGGCTCAAAACCGGGTTCTTCATGTTTCGATTGTGGTGGTAGTGATGGTGGTGGTGGTAGTGCTAATGGTACTCCATTTCTTGGTGGTTCCTGTTTTATTTGTTTATATTTAATAAAATATAAGAATTTTTTGAAAAACTTACATAATTATTGATCGATGTCGGCTGGTATACCGTATATGTTGGATAAAAAAGCGATGGTACAGCTACACCTAATGAAGTTGTCCTTAAAACAGGTTCATATACGGGCAGTGCATGACTTGGTGATAGATTCTTTTTCGTACTTATCAATACATTGTAGACTTTTGGTGTTTTTGGTTCGCCATCAATTAATATTATTAACACAAATGATAGAATCAATCTCAACATAGTCCTGGAACAACCGTTACTAATTTTTTTTTTTTCACAAGTTACGGTTTTACTGTTTGAAGTAATTATAAATTATTCATTTGACATTGATTTTATTGAATTCAATTGATTGTTTGAATCATAGAGATCAATACAGTATATACTAAAAATTAGAATACTCGTCAGGGCCGGCTTAACACTGTAAACGAAGAGCGCCAAAATGTGAAGAATGTCGAACAAAAACAAAATAAGAATGGAGCGGGTTCTATTATAAAAATAACGTAACAAAACAATAGGGCCTTTAAGTAGGGGATGAAACTTTACAAGCGGGGACCAAATACTCCAACGCCACCCCTGGTACTTGTACAGTAACGTGCATGAAAAAGATAACGTCTCTTGGGTAAGAAATACTAGTATTTTCGTTCGTGTGAGTCAGGCTTTTTTCTCTTTGAGAGTAGGAAGGTGGAGAGATAGAATATCTTTCCTACCAGATTCACTAGATTCTGGTCTGTGAAGCTTAAGTTGTCTTGTGTGGAGACCAGCCTCGGTAGCGCGATTTACACAGGCCCACAAAAAGCGTTCTTTTTTTATGTGCACTGGCGTCCGTGCAAGATTATTTTGCCCAAATTCAGAGCCTTTTTGTATACCCTAGTTAGTAGATTTTGAGCAAATTTGAATATAATAAAAAACACTGTATGTCCCAAAAAGATTGGCACACTTTTTGTACAATAAACTCGATCTAATTATTAAGTGAATAAAAACGATTTTTTATTGAGACCTGTTTTTTAATTGGCTTTTATCTCTACACGTTAACGAACTAATAAAACGATAGTCTTTAAATTTGACCGTTTAACAACTTGTAAATTGCAAAATTTTAATAATTTATTGGAGAATAACTGCCATTTTCGTAATCGTTATCAGGAGTAAAAACTAAAAATGTCCCAAAAACGAAACTAGTTCTCAGAAAAAATAGGGCCACGGCGGACAAAGTAATACCATGTTCGGCAGTTGATCTGAGGATTTGAGATTGATCAAAAACCCTGCGGTAACGCTAATGACACTATAGTATTATGTCAATAACCGAACCATTTTTCTAACGATTCCTATTATTCGATTTCTACCTTCTATGTTTATTACAGGACTTGAAACTAGTAAGGGCACTTTAATTTCGTTTATGATTAAGATTGAAAAAGTTATATTAATCGACGGACCCGTTTGCACAATTTTTTTTATAAAAAAAAACTGATTAAATCAAAGGATAATTTGATATTTAAATGACTATCATTATCCTGATAACCAGACGGTTTATTTTTTGGTCGTCATTTTTAAATTAATAAAGAATATTTTGATGCTTTTTCAATTAAAAACGCATTTGAAGTGCTATTTTTAGCACTAGAAAGGCTAAAATAAATTAACAAAGACTGCAATTTTGATTAAGTAACCGGTATGATTAGTTGTTATAAAGATGATTTCTAAACGATCTAGGATAAATTACATCATTCACCGAACAATTATTATCACAATCACGTAATTTGTTTGTTTGTAATTTGAATTATAATTAAATTAATAAATCACTGTATACATTTTTCAATTATTATTTACCTTGTTTTCAAATAATTTTAATAATAATATATGGTCACTATTAAAAAAATAATTACCTTGATGAAACAGAGAGGTCTTTATATAGTTATACAAGTTGTTCTTTGTATATAAATATCTTAACAACTATTTATGTTCACCTGTGAAGTACATTTTTCAGATAAATCCCTTCACTAGTCCGAAGCCTTGTATGCAGTAATCAGTAATCAAGGTATTCTAATAGCAATCAAATTTGTTTTTTTTTATATTAAATAGAGGATAAAAGAGACTATAAGGAAAAAAAATTGCAAAATATCACCTTCAACATAAAAATTTAATAGAGGAGTCAATTAAAATAAAACCAACACCGCCTACAATTGATCTTGCAGAACAAAATATGATCTTGAAATATATTTATAACAAATTATTAGAATGTCCATCTAAAAGCACCATTTTATTGTTCTTAAAATAATTAAAAGAAAATTAAGCACGGTGCTAAGTAGAGGGCTAGATTGTGCAATTTTTTAATTTTTAAAAATATATGAGAGCAGAACAAGTAAAACAAGTTACACATAAATTATTTGCTAATTCAAGGAAAGTTTCTATGGCGAAATGGAAACTTTTTCCACAATAAAATAGACGCCTCTTTTATTTAAGATTTCATCATAATAGACATTCTCGTATTTAAATCGACAATTTTAATATTTATCTTAAAAGTCTCGTCTAATTTACATATAATTAACGAAAAAATTTCTATTATAACAATAAAATAAAATGAAAAAATAATGAAGACTTTTTTTGTGTTTAGGAAATTTTGAAAGAAAACGTCCTTGTATTACTAATAAAGTATGTATTATATACATATGTATGTACACTCTGTAGGTGTTCTATTATTCATTCTTTTGATTATCTAATGATTATCAGGTGAGGTTGCTACATTTGTGCAATAATTAAACAATTTCCGGTCAAGATTGTATCGGAAAAAGACAGGAGCGTATTGGAGAATTTATTTGAAATACTACTGGAAACAAGCATACAGTCAACCCCCGATTCGGCGCCCCTATTTGTCCCAACTGAAAACTGGCGCTAAGGCGAGGGTGGTGGTGAATTGAACAACAACAGTGTAGGACAGTTCAGGTGGCAGCGCATACTGGGACACAATATTTGCTTATTGAGATAGTGGACCCAAAAATCAGAAAAGGAGCGGTAAAATCACTGCATCTTTGGCTAGAGAGAGACAAGCAAGCACAGACCAGGTAGAAACTGTAAACCTCCTTGATAGACCTCTTTGCTGGTCAACGCCTCTGGGTCGTGAGAAGGCTCAAGCAGTGTGGAGGAAAGAAGGCGAGCCCGCACAAGGGCGACTCTCGGGAGCGCAGTAGATGAGTAATGAAGGGACAAACATGATACCTAAGGCCGTGTACCACGTTCGTGCGCCCATGGAAAAAAAGAAAGAAACTGTGTCTCAAAAACTGCGCCACGTAGTGCTGAACTGCCCTGTAATATGGAATACAAAAACATGAACTGTTCTGCGCTTTGGTGCCTCTATTTCCTGTGTCTCAATATGCGCTGGCCCTTATATGACGCACTCTTGTTCTCACAGTTTTATAGGCGTTAGGTGAAGGTGGCGCTGAATCGGGGGTTGACTGTATTTTAATCCAAACCGTTTACCAAATCTGGATTACATAATAAATAATCTGACAAACATTTACAGGAACTTATAAACGGCCAGTTTCACCAATCGGTATTACCTAATTGTGATCCATTACACCAATCAGACATAAGCAGTTCGTTCATTTCAGTTGAGACACGTTGATGAAACAGTTTAAGCCGTTTATGTACTTTAGACTCACCCTGCAATCTTAAAGGTACTCCCAGAATGCGCAGCCCGTTCCTGAAGATAAGTGATAATTAAGAAAAACGATAAAATTCGATTGAAGATAAATGAAATTATAAAGTCATTTTACAGATTTGAGGGCGGCTCAAAATTTTGAAATCAGCCATAAATATCACCAAATTGTAGCAACATTTTATAGAATTATCACGTTGTGGTTTTGTTTTTGCATTTTTCGTGCAATATTCATGTTATAGACTACAGGGGTGATATTATTCGGACACCAGATATATTTACTTGTTGGTTCTCTCAATACCTACACCAGATGTCGCACCATATGGAACTTATTGATAGTCTTCTGTTTATAATTAGTATTTTATACCGTAAGATGTCACTAACAGTAACAAAGGGGCGTTAAAATATTGGGCGTTTGCGCATTGAACAGCCAGTGATATTTTAGCAGGTTCTCTATTGTATGGTTCCCCTCTACGTGGCCGATTTTTGCCCCCTCGTGGTTTTTCCTCTCCACCAACAGAATCACACTCTGTGAGATGAACAGTTCGCTAAGATGGCGTAGCGCGTGTGATTTTTTTATAAAATAATTTTTTTTAAGAAAATGGATTGCAATAATAATCAACAAATAAGTGGGCTAGTGGCTTTAAAACAAAACAATCCCTTTGTATATGTGTTTTGTGTAATTTAGTGTTTATCCTTTTTTTTTTTGTTTAAATAGTATCTAATAATAATAATAATAATAACGATAATAAATAAATAAATAAATAAGTAAATTGATTGGAATATTGTTAAAAATAGAAATATCTCGCCCTAAATATATATACAATAAATATATCTACATATGTAATAAAAATAATTTTTTTTTCTGTATGAACAATGCGTGAATTCAAAGTTGTCGTGTTAGGTTCGGGTGGGGTTGGGAAAAGTGCATTGACGGTACAGTTTGTTTCCGGATGTTTTATGGAAAAATATGATCCAACAATAGAGGATTTTTATCGTAAAGAAATCGAAGTGGATAATTCACCAAGTGTATTAGAAATATTGGATACAGCCGGTACTGAACAGTTTGCTAGTATGAGAGATTTATATATTAAAAATGGACAAGGATTTGTTGTTGTATACAGTTTAACGAATCATCAAACATTTCAAGATATACGAAGTATGAAAGAATTAATAACAAGGGTGAAAGGTAGTGAACGTGTACCAATATTGTTAGTTGCAAATAAAGTCGATTTAGAACATCAACGTGAAGTTCAAACAACCGAGGGCAGCACCCTCGCCCAACAATGGGGCTGTCCATTTATTGAAGCCAGCGCCAAGAATAAAACCAATGTTAATGAAGTATTTGCTGAAATTGTTAGAGAAATGAACTTTAGTCCTGAAAAGGAGAAGAAAAGTTATTGCTGTTGTACTGTGCTCTAATAGCGGCCTCAATTTAAAACATTTAAATATATTAAATAAATAAATATAAACAATTTTTCTAATTAGAACTTGGGAACAATGTGTTAAAAAAAAATTGAAGAAAAAAAAACAAGCCAATCAAGGCTTGTGTGAACTGTTTTTTTTATTAATTAATGTAATGTAGCCTGTAACTACCCTATGGACTACAATGAACTGCATCATAAATGCTCATCTCTAGTATACTTACGTCATTGATGGATATTGGCTTACAAAATGCACAATATTATATTTTTATACAATTTGAGAGAAAAAAAATCAACGTTTAAAAAAAAAATGTAACGAAGCAGAGCAGTATTTTATTTACGAGTTTTTTAAAAATCGAATCATATCCATATAAGAACTACATTTTTAAATAGTGCCTAATTAGAGAAAAATTTTTGGAAAAACAAATAATGATGTAAACCACACGAACCGTTTCTGTTATTATCACCAAATAAAACGGCCTAAATTTTATAACACGGCCTTCACCCACGCATCTTTGATGGTACTGTACTCATTGAGCTCTATTTGTAAATAATTTTAGTCTCTTAACATTATTTTATCAAAAACATTTAAACAAAAAAAAAGATCTGTGTTGAAATGCATAAAAATCAAACTTCTCAAATCTCCATTCATTTCAGACCGTGTCTGGACACCAATCACTTACATTATTTAAAAAAAAATAACACAATTTGGCAAATATTTTATCAGGATTGTTTATTAAAAAAAAAAAACAATTTGCCGCAATAATTAAATGCGATCCCTTTTTGTAAAACTAGTCTTGTATAATAACTGTACTGATCAATATAGAGACGGTGTCCGTCCCTTTACAGTAAAATTTACTAATATTTAATGATAACAATAAGTAAATAGGAGACTCGAGAAGTTCCTTCAATCAAAAATAAAAATGAATTAAAAATAATAATAATAATAATAATAATAATAATTAAAGTGATGTGTGTTTGAGGATGAATGATTGTAGATTAATTGTTTTTTTTTTTTAAATAAATAAATAAACAAAAATGTTGCGATAGGGATTGCATTCTGAGAGCCAAAAAAATTTGTGATATAAATGTATAAATAAAAGAGAGGAATTAAATGGATACCTCTTGTTTTATTTCAACCTGATTTCTATACATATAGTGTCACATTGCGTTAAATTATTAAAACAAAAAAAAACGGTTGAAAATTGCGACATTTTCACGGTGCAAAACTTGATATTATTGTGTGTAGGTAGTACTTCAACATGCCGAACTATTTACCAACATCAATTGCAAAACAAAAAAACTAGAGGCCACCTGTTTTAATTACAATTTACCTTAATTTTGTGGACAGTATCTACTGAAACAGGTAAGCAAATATTTGTAAAAATCACATTTCGTTTTATTATAAACTAAAAAAAATATCGATTTTTTTTGTTAAAAAGTACGGCCAGTTTGGGACAACCTGTATAATATTTAAAAAAATCAGGTAAATGGAGCAAGTCAGTGAAATTGGATTCGTTAATAACTTGTTCGTTATTCGAATCGGAAATTTATAACGAGATCTTCCAGTTGTGCTTGTTAACAAAATATTTCGATATTTTCCAGGAAAATTTGTCACCCTGGACCTGGATTATAGTCAATTTTTGACCGTAAATACTAATTGTTTAATAATGACGAAGGTGATTTGTTTTTAAAATTACAAATAAAAAAGATAGACATTTCCTGTTTTTTACCCGGTGTTTATTTTATAATTAGTCGATTCTAATTGGTTTATTTACCTAAGGGAAATACCAAATTATGGTCAATTCTCAATTAGTAATTGTGGTAAAAAAAAAAAATAATAAAGCGAGAATAAAATAAAAATCAATGTTTTTAACCATTGAAAACCGCACGCAAATAAATAATTCGTCATATTTGAAATACATGTAGTATATACAGTAGAATCTCGAAACCGTGAACAAAAAAAAACGGAGGCTTTTCACAGTATCGAATTTGTTCACGTTAGCGAGTGAATAAAAAAAAATTAAATATGTGTTTACATCCTTCATTAAACAACGATTTCACAAAGGGTTACTAGAAAAAAAGTCACTAAGAATTGCAGGTTAGCGATAAAATTCAGGTAAACCCATAGAATTGAAGAGTAGTTGGCTATAAAGAATTGTTCACATTATCGAATTATGCGCTGTTCACATTATCGGATTAAAATTGAGATATTTAACGTTCACACTAACGAGATGTTCACAGTAGCGCATATTCACGTTAGCGAGATTCTACTGTAGTTTTTCGTTATAAACGTACAAAATTAACGGCCCAGTAACATAGTATGGCCCACAAGAGGCCATCGACCGGTCCCAACCGGCGAATATACCGAAAATTTTTCCAAAACATCACCAGAAACCACCAACCAATTCTCAATTTTATATTTACGATTTATTTAAAATAGAAATCCGCGCAAATATTATCATCACATAGAAAATATTTGGTAATACGTATTTTTAGATAGAAAATCGTTTTTTGGAAATTTCTCAAATAAAACAAAAAATCTTTCTTTTATATTTATTTATTGTTATTATTAAAAAAAGATAGAATAATAGAAAAACAAGTATCTATTTAAGTTA
>JAZBHA010000501.1:20678-33702 GCA_037464855.1 Iselma pallidipennis | reverse complement strand
CTTTAGGGTGAGTTTTTACTGGGCGTCTAGACGCAATAATCTATTGGATTTATATGAAAAGAAGCAACAAAATATCAGTAAGTTGCTAAAGGCACTAAAGGGTAGTTTAGAAAATTCATTGATTCAATTCACGTTTATGTTATCTTAAAATCAAAGGTTTTTCCTATGAAAATTCTTGGAAAAACGTTTCTAATTTATTCTATTTGAATTTATAATTATAATCTAGCACGAAAATGGATAAAATGTCCGACAAACGCATTTTATATGAATATTTGAAAATCAACGCAACATTATTCGTTTGACGACAAACAGAGCTTTCATGTAGGTACAAAGAAAGCTTTTCAGTTAAATCTTTTATGTATTAAAAGTCACTGTCTGGAAAGTATCGTTTGTATTATATTATAGTTTTATATAAAAGTTTCGATAGAAATTCACGAAATTATCATTTGTTAATTAAAAAATACAGAAAATAATAGTAATAATAATAATATAACAGAATTTCGATGATTGTTTGAATTCAGTTTTAATTGATTTAATGAACAAGTCTCTCTATAACGTAATTTTTGCGCTATACATTGAATAAAAATTTCAAAGGTCATTGCTCTTCCACAAATTACTATAGATAACCATTTTATCACACCTACTTCCTTTAAAGTCCGCGACTTACTGTTATATTATTACTTATTTTATATTAGAAATTATTAAAACAAAAATTATTTCAGATTTCAACCTATCGTTGATACAGGTATTTGATAAAAATCTTTCTAAAATTATATACACACACACACATACGATATAAAAGTTTTTGCGGAAAACGGAAGCAATAAAAGCTACCAACAAAGAGAATCTGGCCAGTAAAGCCCCCCAGTTTGCTTTTCGTTTACAGACACTCCCCCCAAACTGAAACTGTTCTGTTCAACATTCGAACATACACCCCATTAGCTTTGAAACATGCAATCAACAAATGCTTTAAAGTCAAAATAAACTTAAAATATACAGAAAATATTTGAGGAAGAAAAAAAAACACGAGTGATATCATCATAATTACGATATAATTGTTTGATTAGTTGTATCTAAATTTCTTTTGATAACAGCTGATAACACGAGGTGATTTCCAAATTTATTATTCCCTCAAATCCATGATAAACCTGTTATTTGTTTATTTTGGAACGAAGGAGAATCAATATTCCTTTGAATAAATTCAATAAATAATAATAAAAAAACTACTACTACCGTTAGTACATCGGTTATCAGTTCAAATAATAATATTTTTGGAATTTTGAAGAGGTCCTGACATTATTTGAGAATTACTACAAGGTTGCGTCATCAGATCTCCTGGAATACACAAAAACCTTGCCTTATCAAAAAAATTTTATTAAATACGACACGAAAAAAAAGATGATTTCTATTACTGGAAACGTAACAATAGTTTTTTGCAATCAGTACTTTCTCTCCTACGCATGAGAACTATGGACCGGTTGCTGGTTGGAAGAAAGCTTTCCATACCCAACTAGTATAGATATTTACATAATCAGTAAAATATACAAACAAATAGAGCGGAAGCCCTTTTTCCCATTCACTATTCGTGATTGGTAATATTTTTAGCAACATTACACCCTTTTTCCTTCTACCATTTTTTTACTATTTAGAAACAAATTGTCTCAAAAAGCCTAAGCACCGATTCGAAAAGGGTTAGTGTAACTTATTACATTCTTGTCTGCGCATACCTTTAAACCGATAAGATCCTAGATCTATCCAGTGATAAATACTGACCTGCCTTTAGGAAGTACTTTACAACCGGAAAAAGGTGCTAGTAGTAGTCATATGCGGGTTCATTTAAACCGTAAAGTTAGCCTTGTAGTGTAACTTTGATAGGGTTTGTTAAATCCGGTGGATCGTAATAAATGGATTCGTTATACATATATGGTATTTGTTGTATCCATGATTTTCATTTTAGGTAGAAAAACTCAGATACACGAACGTCAATTTGTTTCAAGGAAAATTATTAAAAAATAACGATAATGAACAAACAAAAAAAATTGAGAGTTTGGCAAAGTTTAGAGATAGGTACGTACATACGTCGCGGTTATCAGAGAGATGTGTTCTATTTTATTTAGGAATTTATTCAATAATATAGCAAATAAAATGTTTTATATTATAATAATAATACAATCTATACCATATTTCTTGCAGAAATGGAGCAATTTTATTTTCAAGTCCTATTGTATTATATCTGTTGCATTTCAGTTGAAAGTAAAAATAAAATAGTAATGGTTCCTTTTCAATGATAAAATACAACGTAGGTGTATTGTGTGTTTTATGTTTATAAAATTATTTTATAAATAACTTTATAATTCCATTGGAGTTTTGCATAAATTTTATTATAAGTGGAAATCGGCTAGTTGATACTAATTATACATAATCATGTTGCCGTGTAGGGAAACTTGTTAAATTCTTTCTTTTTTTCCACTTTTAATTTGATTATTATTGGTTATTGGATATTGTGGCGTTTAAACGGGTTGGGGTTATTTAGAAAATAATTGGGCACGGTCAGTTTAGGTTGTTATCTGGATAAATTATAAGAAAACAAGGGAAATTATTATTAATAGAATCCAGGAAATATCCTCGACAATAAAAACTGAATCATTATTTGATCCTATATCTGATGATGAGTCAACTTTTGATCCTTGTCAAGTTATTTAGAGTGTTACAATTTTGTCTCTAATAATCAAACAATACATTGTGTTTCTAAATATATTCTAGTATACATACTACAACAAATTGTTAAATGTATGACGTAAAATAGAAATAGAATATTATACAGGAAACTGATCCTGGCCTTCGACTATAAAGAGAGACGAGTCTGGTAACACATTTTAATTAAAACTATCGAAGGACTTCGTCCTCGATTGAAAATCACAACCACTCCTAATTTCGTTTTCATTATATATTTAAAAATATATATTATTGAACATATTTCAATAAAGAAACAAAATTTTTGTATTATATTCCTTTTTTACTATTGATTTTTCCAATATTCTTACATTCTTGAAAACATTGTTGCAGACAAGTTTTTCGAAATCGGATGTGGTTTTTTATGAATAATTCAACAACTAACCCTACCGCACACACTCTTGACACATCAACTGACGCCTACACAACGGCCCAAAATTACCACTTTTAACCAAAATGAAAACACAATATACATATACAATACACAGACACATGATTATTGGCTAATATAAGTGGAAAATTGAAAATTTGCAATTTTTCGAGAAACAATATTCTTTTATTTTAACTGCAAAACTTTACATGTATGTATTCATGAACTTTACTAAGTCTTCAATAATCAACTGGATTTTAACAGGAATCTAGTTACATCTAAGTTGCAATTATGCAATTGGCAGTTTATACAAGACGTCCCGGTTAATAGTCCTCTCAACTGTTCGAGGGGGAGTTTGCAGTATTTACGTTAACGCTAAATCTTGTTAGGAAAAGAATGCAAATTACACTCTACCTATGTATAATATTTAGCGTACAAGATTTAGCGTTAATGTACGAAGTGCAAAAACTATGGACATCCTGTATTTACTAATTTAACAGATAACTTATTCATGGTTGATAACAAATGATTATTGTAACTTGTTTAATTTTCATAAATTAATTAAATTCATCAATTTGTGAATGTTAAAACACATTGAGTAGATATATTGTGAGTTTTTGTTGTATTTTCTCATCTTGAACAGTTGAAATAGAAATTAACAATGATGCCAACTTTTTTTTTCAATTTCCTTTTAAACTACCATGTTTCAAGTAGTTAGTCATTAAATTGTTACAGTAATAGTGTTTCACATATACATACATGTTGGTAAAATGTTTTATAAGAGTCTCTGGTAGATAGCGTGAAGAGAACCAGCTATTTTTTTTAATTATGAGTCTACTAAGTATAATAGCAAAATCCACACCCAACTGAAGTGGAAACTTCAGAGGTTCTTTCCAGCTAATAATCATGACCCTATACAATCCATTTCATTCTAGTAGGTACACTTGAGTGCATATAAAAGTAAAACGTCTCTTGGATAAGAAATACTAGTATTTTCGTTCGTGTAAGTCAGGCTTTTGGTCTCTTTAGAGTAGCAAGGTGTAGAGATAGAATATCTTTCCTATCAGGTTCGCCAGATTCTGGTCTGTGAAGTATAAGTTGTCTTCTGGAGACCACCCTCGGCAGCACCCTACACAGGCCCAAAAAAAAGCTTTCTCTTTTATATACCCGTAAGCCCAAAAGGGAGTGAGAAGTGTAACAGGGACATGAAATTTGTGCGTTTGGGTAAGATTACCTACCCTGGACAATGAACAAGCCCCTCCGCACCTATATTGTAGTTCTGGGGCTTTTTTTAAAATAAGTGTACCCATGATGGAAAGTAGGGATACATTTTTCATTCTGGTGGCTACTCTTATTGGGTATCTTCGTCTATCGATACCGATTGTGGCAAAAATCGATTAGAAACATAGGAATTTTACTTAAGCTAAACAAGATAGGGGCTATCACTACAACAAGGATACTATGTAGAGAAGGAGCTGGTTCACACGCATATTTCATGTCTTTGTTGAACCCATAGAAAATCCGTATAAGTTGTTCTCACTCCCGCCTGGGCCTATTTTCGCCAATGTTCCTAGACCATTGAAATGACCAGTATGTATACGTAATAAGTACCATAAAATTGGAATAATTTGTTCTACATCTCGCGATTTGTTTGAAAAAAAAAGAAGTTACAATTGTTGTATCATAATTTTCTCATTGCCTTGCTCTACTTAATAAAACAATAGGATTATTTTTAATTCATATTTAATACCACTGATTATTTCTTGAATACCTTGCTACGTATAACAGTTTTCAATCTGATCAATCACTCAAAAAATCATCCCCTTTTGTATAAAAATTGTCATATTTACAAATAAATTTGAATATAATCAAAAGAGATAAAGTTACCAATTACGGTATAACCATTATATTTCAAGTGGCGAAAGTTTTTGAGAACGATAACGATCAACAAATAAGCTCGAAAAATCATCCATCATACTTACAAGTGGCTATTATCATCATTTTCAGTCATCATCTAAAAAAAAAAATAAAAACAGGAATGAAAACTTTATCATTTTATTTTGGATAGGTATATGGAAGATTTTCAGTTTTAAACCTATCCAGACGACTGATATCATGTATATTCATTTAGAAACATTTCAAAGACCGTTTCTACTATTTGATCGTCTATATAAATCTTTATTTTCCACAAAACGCTTATCGGAATTGTCGCACACCTACAGGATTGTGATTTTCTTCTTTCTGTTGTACAAATCCTAATTTAGAGCAATTTCTTGAGAAAACAAAACGGGAGAAAAACTAAAGAACAAAAGTCGGCAATACTTTATCTAATACTTTAATTTCCCTTTTCTTTTGATATCAATATTGATTAGTTTCTCACTAAAATTTCCTATATATTTGGAAATTTTCCTTTTTTTTGTGTCGGTATTTTTATACAATTCCTAGTTGTATTAATGTAAGTTTGATCAGAACAGGAAATTGAATTAGGAAGTAACATTAAATTATTAACTGTGTACTCTTCGTGACTAAAAAAATTATCTTTTCAAATAGAAGAGAAATGTGAGAAATATGGAATAATAAACTAGGTTTCTCTGAAAATACTAATAATACTACTATAGTTTCGTGGTTTCCATTTATATTTTGGAGTCTTTGTCAATTTTTTGTACCTACGTACATGTCGATATTAATTTCGTTTGAGGAAAGAAAGCCTTAAATAAACTATTGAAGACTCAAATAAATGATAAAAAGAAACAAAGAACTTGGCGATACTAAAAGTATACGTACAAGAAAAACCATAAAAATAATCTTTAAGTGAAGGGAAAGGTGAAAATTCTATCACAAAAATAACTAAATAATGCTGGAAGTTTTCTCTGCAAATGTGTCTTGTAAGATTTTTCACTATGCTCACAAATAACAGAGGCTTTATCATGGAAATACAATCAATATTCTACAGTACGATCTATAAAATTTATGATCAAAGTGTGCCATGACAAACGTATATCCTATATCCTAGCGTGCGTGATAGTTCAGCTGTTTACTACAGTAGTTTAACAAGAATGATCCAAATATACAGCGATTTCAATTTTTAGGCACACATGTCATTAATATTAACTCAACTTGTATGTATGTATTAATATGCAGTGCCGGCTCAAGAACTTTTGGCGCCCTGTTCAAAAATTACTCTTGCGCCCTGCTCAAAATATACTCTTGTGCCCTGTTCAAAATTTACTCTTGCGCACTGTTCAAAAACTACTCTTGCGCCCTGTTCAAAATATACACCTGCGCACTTTCGCCAAAAAAACGAAGTCAATTTCGAATACTGGAAACGAAACATAGAAAAACTAGGTTTTTCTAAAAATTTTGCGCCCCTAAAATTGCAGCGTCCTGAGCGGCCGCTCCGCTCGATCGTACCTTGAGCCGGCCCTGTTAATAGGTCTGTTCCTTCAAGAATCCAAAACTATCAGAAAAGTCCGAAATAGTCCGAGGCATGCGCAGATAGTCTAGTTTTACCGTTTTTAACACATTTGCGCAGGCGTCTGACTGTTTCGGACTTTTCTGATAGTTTTGGATTCTTGAAGGAACAGACCTATTATGACAGGTTAGTAACAAACGATAAAGTGTAGACATACGTTTCCTACATCATTCAAAATCTACACTTTTATAGATCGCACTGTATATTTCATCAGTTAAATTTGAACACTCTATAGAAAATTTTTGCAATTCATACACTAATAACGTTAATGTTATGTGCATTCGCTTTTCTTTTTCTAACAACAGTTAGCATTATTATTAGCGTTAATATATGGACTGCAAAAACCCTCTAATATCACATAACGTATTTTTTCATTTAGAAATATCTTCTGGAAAAATATCAAAATAGCAACTCGAAGGAAGATTGGTTGTAACCAATTATGAGCTTTAGAACGGCAACGTTATAATAAAATCCATGCTTATTGTGGAAGTCAATATGAGTTCTTATTGTAAAGTTTGTAAACAAATTTATTTCTTCTTTATGTAAATAATTAATGTTTTCAAGTGAATACTTTTCTTTTTTTAAACAAATCGATATACTTTTATCTTGAAGTCGTTTCAAGATGAAAATACACCCTTAACAAATTCAAATCAGACTCACCCTCAAATGATATAATTTCCTTTCTATTCATTTATTTATTTTATACCTATACAATACATATATGTATATGAAATAACCGGGTTCGTATGGAGATATTTATCGTCGAATTCTTAATATAGGTGGAGGACGTGTTCAGAAATTCAATTATTTAGATATTTGGCTGGTGTTATTTGTAAAACTAGTCTTCACATGTAAATTAATCGATTGTAAGTTGATGTAGAAAAAAAAAAGAATTAAAACAATGAAATTGATTATCTGTATGAATACATAATAACTAATACGAAAACCCGTAAATGTGTTATTGCTGAATGAAAATAACCGCAATTTTGAGTTTTGAGGTTTTTCGCCTTTTTGGGTGCGGATGAATCACAAAAGGAATTTCGGAATATTTTATTAATGTTGCAACTATTAATAAAATTTTGTTGATTTGAAGTTTTAATGGGAAAGAAAAAGTTTAATATTATTTGTAAATAAATTCCACAAAAATCCAGTCATCTAATAAAATTATGAGTAGGTCACTTGTGGAAGAACCATTAAAATCGACATTTCGAAATCTATTTCTAATGGGACTTTTACTAGTTAATTACATCGTTAGTCAAATCTTTCAGTTTACAGATTTCAGAGTTTTAGTACCACTTTGCTGTGTATAAAATTGAACTCTATGGGAAATGATTCAAATCTAGAAATTTTCAACAATAAGTCATCATATTCGACAGTCGCTCTCAGTTTGTCCAAAACCTAGTAGTAACTTCATGATAAGCATCGATAATAACCGAATTGAATCGACTAGTATAGTATAATTTTGCCCATTATTGGTGGGTTATTTAGGGGTAACCTTACGTTTTCTTGCAACTTTCACTTCCAAATACTACCCTTACAAGACTGTTCTGACTACGACCCTGATTTTCGTTATTTATGAAATTTCTTTTTGAAAAAAACCTTCCAATTCTACCTTGTTTCGACATAATTTGGCTTGAAATAATTGATCTACAAAACAAAAAATCTCTATTAAAACTAAAATCGAAATTTAAGAGCTTGGACACATTTTTTCTTTTATTTTCTATATATATTTTTAATTTCTAAAGGTCAACATACGAAAATTATCATTTTAACTGCAAATAATTGCACAGAATATTTGAAAATTACTTGTACAGAACGTTCGTTCTATTCGTAACATTGTTCTATATTGGACGATAAAGACTGAGAATTTTACTAGAAATTATCCTATCTTATCACAAATTCTAGCTCTTTGTAGAATTTTGAATAATTTTGGTTAAAATTTTTTAGACAATTGTTACATAACCTTCAAATTGTTTTAATACGAGTAGCGCTACAATTATGCATTTCTTTGTTATTATATTTTTTAATAATTATTAATTTTCTTAATTAATTATTATTTTTCGTTTAATTGTTGTTTTAGAATATTAAAAGCTTCCTTTTAGTTAACATAAATCTTTTTGCAGATTAATTATTAATTTATGCATAATAATATTTGAATATACCGCTAATTAATATGACATAATAGTGTGTCTTTGAATCTCAATAGAGGGCAATTGGTGTTATAATTCACGATAAACAATTGAATAGTTTTACTATTAATTAGATCTGCAAATCCATCCCTAGCACGCACAAAGCAGTACACTATGATGTAAGAGCCTTTTGAAGATCTGCATAATTTTTGGTGGGGGTCGGAGCTCTGGGGCCCCCTCTAATCTAATTTAACATAATTTTTTCTACTCTGATTTTTTATTTTCCATTTTCATTTTTGGTGAATTTATCACCATGTATACACGAATTCACGGTAATCGATTTAGTCAAACACGCACCGGAGTACTACCCACCCTGTATATTCTAAAACAAAACAAACCATAATTAATTTAGAGCTAATTATTTAAATAATTTGTGTATTTCCTAAAAATACACTGATTGTATGGGGGTGGAATATTTTCCGTATAAAAAATACTGTTTGAATTTCAATTACCTCAAGATTAACGTTTCATTTACTCATCATTCAGTAATTGGTACAGGAAATATTTATTGTCAATTTAATTATTAAATAAATAATTTTATTACTCACATAGATTGTTTATTTATAGTAAATTTCAATTGAATTGATAAAGGATATCGTGGTACTTCATAACCATATGTGCAATAAAGACGTTGCTTGACATGATTATTAACAAACCCTTTTAAGAAAGTTTTCAATTTGTCCCTATTTTCACATAACCTGGATTAAAAGGATTCATCTACAACCAAAAAAATCACCACTATTAGAATCAAAATTACAAATGTATGGTTTTTTCCAACATTTTTTTAATTGTATTCAGAGTTCAAAATTTCAAAATTATCATTCCAAAAGCATCAGAAATATTTATAATAGGTACATGCCACTAACTAAAAGTAATTGCACAGTCAGAGAGTAGGTACTTGGAAATTATACAGGGCGTCATGGTTTTCCGTAGATTTTGTTTTATTAGATGATAAAGACGTTACCGTGGGAATTTTTTCAAAAATTATTCCATTTTATCAAAGATTCTGGCACTTTGTTAAATTTTTAGTAATTTGGTTAGAATTTTTTTGACATTTCTTACGTACTAGTCTGATTGTTTTAATGTAGATGGCGCTGTAATCATGCATTAATTTTTTATTATATTTTTAATAATTATTAATTTTCTTAATCAATAATTATTTTTAAGAGTTTTTTTGGTTAATATAAAGACTTTTAGCAAATTATCGATACGTGCATAGTAATTTCTGAGTATGTCGCTAATTAATCTTACCTAATAGGCTGTCTTTTGATCTTAATAGATGGCATTGGTGTTATAGTTCATGACAGGTCATCGACTAATTTCTTACAAATAGTATTAGTATTGTGTCAGTGAAAACAACAGTGCCGGCTGATGCATAGGCGCTGCGGATCTTTAGTACCCCCAGGAATAAAGGGGGGACCTGGAAGAGGTCCGCTTGCAATCTAATTTAACATAACTTCTATAATACTATTATATCTATAATTCTTTTCCTTTCCATTGATAGAGATGTGGTCATCTAATAATACCACTGTGATTTTCATCCCTTAATTACATTATCACTCGATACATATTTATAATTTTGTTTGGACCCTGTCCTAGTCACGCCACTGTATGTTTTACCTGTTTTAAAACAAAAATATTTTTCCTAATCTCTGAACATCTCTATAATAAAAAGGGATCAATTATCTGCACGTAGGGAGGTTTCTTTGTAGAAGTTCGTCATAAAGGGCAATAACAACCTATTTAAATTAAAATACATATCTATGTTTGATGATAATGTTAAAAAATAACCCTTGATTGACAACAATAAATAGAAAAACACATTTGAATTCTCCCTTTGGAAAAATTGTAATTTGATATTCGTTATATTGATGTTTACATTGTTTTAATCGATTGTAATTATAGCATTTTGCATTGAATGTGGTCACCATATGTTCGAAAAATGTTCGTTTATTATACTCATGTGACAATAATTGAAGGTAAAAACTAGAACTATCTTTTTTTTATTAATTTGAATAAAAACGAACATAAAAAATATAAACAAAAAGCAGAAAGCTATTCTAATTTGCTGGAAGACCACCATTGGACTTCAAATTTAAAATCCACTAGTCATCTTTTATATTTTTGTAGCTTTTACTCTTAAGTCCAAAATGTAGCTTATTTGTTCGTTTTTCTACTTCAGTTTCACATCAATCCAATAAAGAGAAATATAAACTTTTAGATTTTTATAGAAATTATTTTTGGTTTTAAACATTGAGTTCATTACTGACTGCCGTCTAGGCTTAAATAACAAATAATTAGTGTTAATAAGTTGAATAACCTGGAAAAGTTTAATAAAGAATTGACTTGTGGATTTTGTATAAAATTTAAAATATTCCAAGATTGAAATAGATGTTGTTTCAATATTCTATCAACATTGTTTAGATTTTCGATGATTAGCACTCTCGGAAATCTTTCTTATATTAATTTAGACAATCGAAAATTCTTAATGAGCTCTTCTTAGAATTAAACTCAAACATTTTTTTCATCCCACAAACTTGAACTACCCTGAAGTTCCAGATGCTATCCCTACGAGACTGTTCTGACTACGGCCCTGATTTTTGTTAATTACGAAATGTCTCCCAATTCTGCCTTGTTTCGACATAATTTGGCTTGAAATAATTCATCTACAAAACAAATCATCTCCATTAAGATTAAAATAGAAATGTAATTTGAGAGTTTCCACACATTTTTTCTTCTCTATTTATACGACTTTTTTAAAAGTTTTTCTCCATTTCTCAGTTTATTTCTAAAGGCCCAAATACGAAAATTATCATTTTGAAAAGTGTTACATGTCGCCAACTACAAATAATTGCATAGATTATATGAAAATTACTTGTACAGAACGTTTCTTCTATTCGTAACTCTGTTCTATTAGGCGATAAAGACGTTATAATAATTTACTGTTAAAGTTTTCTTCTAACTTTCTAATGTAGTGGATTCATTCCAACTATGCCCAAAACTCTTATGCCTCTCCTCTTGTATACATTTTGAATTTCACCAGGGATTATTTCGCCCTTATCACAAATTCTAGCCCTTTTCTTTTTTATTATATTTTTAATAATTAATAATTTTCTTAATTATTAATTATTTTTCGTTTAATTGTTGTTTTGAAATATTAAAAGTTTTTCTTTAGTTAACATAAAACTTTTTTCAGATTAATTATTAATTTATGCATGATAATATTTGAATATACCGCCAATTAATATAACATAATTGGCTATCTTTAAATCTCAATAAAGGGCAATTGTTGTTATAGTTCACGATAAACAATTGAATAGTTTTACTATTAATTAGATCTGCAAATCCCTCCCTAGAAGGCGCACAGCAGCACACTGTGCTGTAAGAGCAGTGTTCTAGATCTGCATAATTTCTTCTACTCTGATTTTTTATTTTCCATTAAAATTTTTGGTGAATTAATCCCCGTGTATATGTTATTGTTAATTTGATGAATGGAAGATTATGCATAATCACGGCTATTTTGCATAACTGAAAAATAGGTCCTATATTGCCGATTTTATTTTAATTTTATTACAAAAACATCCGCTCGCTCCGCTCGGACCAGACAAAGACCTGCGACACAAAAAAATAAAACACAAAAATGAAAACAACATAATAATATCAATTTTTTAATTATGCAAAATAGCTGTGATTATGCATAATCTTCCATTCATCTAATTGACAGTAACATATACTCGAATACACGGTGATAGATTTAGCAATACACGCATCTAAGTACCACTTACCCACCCTGTATATTCTAAAGCAAAACAAACCGTAATTAATTTACAGCTAATTAGTTAAATAATTCGTGTATTTCTTAAAAATACACTGATTGTATGGGGGTGGAATATTTTCCGAATAAAATATACCTACCGTTTGAGTTTTAATTACATCAAGATTGACGTTTCATTTACTCATCATTCAATAATTGGTACAGAAAATATTTATTGTCAACTTAATTATTAAATAAATAATTTTATGTAATTAATTAAGTGTTAAAAAGTGCACTGATCTAAAAATCCACTAAGTACTCCTATTTTTAATTAGATCTATTGCTAAATACTGCCTCTTTATTTGTCGACAGAGAAGGAACGAAATCAGTAAAGGAAACTCTCCCCGTGTTTTTAGGAACCCTTAAAAATAAGCTAAAGTTAATTTAACATGGATTATAAAACTAGCCCTATGAATAACAAAGAATAATTTTTTTATCAAATTTTG
>JAZBHA010000501.1:0-20566 GCA_037464855.1 Iselma pallidipennis | reverse complement strand
AGAAATTTCCAGTGTACACCCTATCCTATTTCTCGCTTTTTAATAATTGTTGATTAAATTAGTAAAGGATACTTCAATAACCATATGTGTAATAAAGATGTTGCTTGACATTATTATTAATAAACCCCTTTGAGAAAGTTTTCAATTTGTTCCTATTTTCATATAACCTGGATTAACAGGATTCATCTACAACCAAAAAGATCACCTCTATTAAAATCAAAATTACAAATGTATGGTTTTATCTCAACATTTTTTAAGTTGTATTCAGAGTTCAAAATTTCGAAATTATCATTACAAAAACATTAGAAATATTTATAATACATGCTACTAACTAAAAATAATTGCACAGTCAGAGAGTACTTGGAAATTATACAGGGCGTCATGGTTTTCCGTACATTTTGTTTTATTAGTTACTGTGGGAATTTTTTCAAAAATTATTCCATTTTATCACAGATTGTGGCACTTTGCGTCACTTTGTTAAATTTTTAGTTATTTGGTTAGGATTTTTTTGTGACATTTGTTACATAATGTTTAAATTGTTTTAATATACATAGATGGCGCTATAATTATGCATTTATTTTTATTTTATTTTTAATAATTATTAATTTTGTTAATCAATGATTATTTTTAAGAGTTTTTTTGGTTAATATAGAGACTTTTCGCAGATTATTAATATGTGCATAGTAATTTCTGAGTATGTCGCTAATTAGTCTTGCGTAATAGGCTTTCTTTTGATCTTAATAGATGGCATTGGTGCTATAGTTCATGGCAGGTAATCGACAAATTTCTGTATTAGTATTGTGTTAGCATATTGCGAAACCAACAGAGCCGGCTGGTGAATAGACACAGCGGACCAGCCACAGTGCTTTGAAGAAAGGGGCGGACCTGGAATAGGAGGTCCGCCTGCAATCTAATTTAACATAACTTCTATAATATCATTATATCTATAATTTATTTTTCTTTCCATTGATAGAGATGTGGTCATGTAATAATGCCACTGTGATTCTCAGCCCTTATACATTATCAGTAGATACATATTTGTTTGGGTCCTATCCTAGTCACGCCACTGTATATTTTATCTGTGTAAAACAAAAATCTTTTTCCTAATGTTCAGAGCAACATTGACTTAAATAGGAATTAAAAGCTTTCTTATTTTTGTGAAATTTTATGCAATACGTGACCCTTAGATTGTTGTGTAGTTTATTAATTGAATAATAATAAGAGAAGAAAAGCCAATTATGAAGTGGTCCTACAGACTTAACGTTAATATAATTTTATTGTACATGTATTGTTTCTAATATTGAAAAGGGACAAAGAACGTTTATACATTCAAGTTACTTTTACTATATTATTGACGAATCTTTAATAATATTGAAGTCGCACTTTTAACAAAACCACCCTGTACCCTTTTTCTATGTTCCCTTTTGGAAATTCATCATTGTTGACAATACAACACGGAAGGCTGCATTGCAATACCATCCTAATCTAATAATAAAATCTGAAGTATAATATATCCTCTATAAATGGTCCTTTTATATTGTTGATTTTTTAATTAAAACAAACAACCCCACAAACAATTGTACTAAGTACTCCTATTTCTAATTAGATCGATTACTGAATACAAATTTATATGAAATCGAAAAAATTTACTTCTTAATTACTGGTTGGAGAAGGTTTACTGTCCCATATTAATTAATACTCCTATGTATAATAAATTAACTGTTGATGAATATTGGGGCAAATCCTTTTATTGTTTTATCATGACATTAACGTTCTCCAACCAACGCTTCTTCAAGTCTATAATATTACGTAACACCTAATCAGAAAAATGTGACTACAATAAAATACATAATATGTTTACAATACATATAGTCAAGCTATTTTGACTTAGCCCACATGACTAAAACTATAAAACAATCAGGTATAACAATAGAGTAATGAGACACGAAATAGTATCTGCCAAAGAAGGTAGTCTATTGATAGAAAAGCCTAATATATCTGGATCACAAGTAGCCATAAAATGCATAATTCTCGACTTTTTCCCCCAATTTAAAAAGTGAGAGAGGTGGAGAAAAGTGAGAAATTTGAAAATTTCATCTCCTAGCTATAGCTGGACTACTCTTAGATGACAGGCCTGACTAAAGTTATAAATCAGTTACAACAGTAGAATAATGAATGAAGAATAAACATCTATCAAGGGAGATAGTTTATTGATACTAAACCAAACGTCTGGTCAAATAGCCGGATCGCAGCTAGCCAGAAAACCAAACTCGTGAGTCTCTTTCTTTCCTTCCTCCTCTGCCTCTAGTTTGTCTCTTGCCTTGTGTTCAGATGTTGAGTTTACTATCAATAAACTATCTCTCTTGACCTATATTTATCTTTCCTTCATTACTCTATTGTTATCATTGATTTATTGTTTTAGTCAGGCATGCCATCTAAGAGTAGTGAAACTATAAACAAACGCTCTTGACAAATATCGTGGCAGTCTTATTGCTTTAGTCAAAGCGTCCAAGTCGAAACAGCTAGACTATAAATATAAAAATTAAAATTTACATCTACACCGTTAACCAACAATATGCAACTACATTTGTGATTTGCTCAACTATTTGTTCGTTGTTATAACACATATTGTTCGGTTTGTACAAAATAGATCATTAATTCAGTAAACATGCACATTAACTAGTTGGGAATTATTCAGTATAAGTTTAAACTAAGATTTTGGGCATCAAAGACACTATGGGTCAGTTTTATAATTAACTTTAACTGGTAAACTATCGTCCACTACATGCAGACTTGTAATGTGACTTTACTAAAAAAGAGAACACGGCAAGTTTCTTCATAATTTTTAAAGAGAATGGATATATCTGCCTCTTTATTTGTCGACAAGGAAGGAACGAAATCAGTAAAGAAAAATCTCCCCGTGCATATGTACCCTAAAAAATGTATAGCTTATAAGTTAAAGTTACTTTAACATGGATTATAAAACTAGCCCAACGAATAACAAAAAATGATTTTTTAACAAATCTGATACATGTCCTTGTCAGAAACCGAATTTAAAATAAAATTAAGTCGAAAAATTTTGATCCCTCGACACTAAAAACTAAATAACATGAAAAGGATAAATTAAGAAGGATGACTGTGAACGTTGTATTCTCTCTTCTTTCCATAGAAATTTCCAGTGTATACCGTATCCTAATTTTTTTTCTTTTTCCATTTGTTTAAATGTTGAAAATTGTTGATTAAATTGATCGAGGATGTCGTGGTATTTCATAACCATATGTGCAATAAAGATGTTGCTTGACATTATTATTAATAAACCCCTTTGAGAAAGTTTTCAATTTGTTCCTATTTTCACATAACCTGAATTAAAAGGATTCATCTGCAACCTAAAAAAATCACCACTATTAAAATCAAAATTACAAATGTATGGTTTTTTCCAACGTTTTCTAAGTTGTATTCAGAGTTCAAAATTTCGAAATTATTATTCCAAGAACATTACAAATATTTATAATGCATGCCACTTACTGAAAGTAATGGCACAGTCAGTCAGTCAGAGAGTACTTGGAAATTATACAGGGCGTCATGGCTTTCCGTACATTTTGTTTTATTAGATGATAAAGACGTTACTGTGGGAATTTTTTCAGAAATTATCCCATTTTATCACAGATTCTGGCATTTTGTTAAATTTTTAATAATGGGTTAGAATTTTTTTTGACATTTCTTACATAATAGTCTGATTGTTTTAATGTAGATGGCGCTGTAATTATGCAGTAATTTTTTATTATATTTTTAATATTATAATTATTAATTTTCTCAATCAATAATTATTTTTAAGAATTTTTTTGGTTAATATAGAGACTTTTAGCAAATTATCGATACGTGCATAGTTATTTTCGGAGTATGTCGCTAATTAGTCTTGCGTAATAGGCTTTCTTTTGATCTCAATAGATGGCATTGGTGCTATAGTTCATGGCAGGTAATCGACTTTCTGTATTAGTATTGTGTTAGCATATTGCGAAACCAACAGAGTCGGCTGGTGCATAGGCACAGCGGACCAGCCACAGTGCTTTGAAGAAAGGGGCGGACCTGGAATAGGAGGTCTGCCTGCAATCTAATTTAACATAACTTCTATAATATTATTATATCTATAATTTATTTTTCTTTCCATTGATAGAGATGTGGTCATGTAATAATGCCACTGTGATTCTCAGCCCTTATACATTATACATTATCAGTAGATACATATTTGTTTGGGTCCTATCCTAGTCACGCCACTGTGTATTTTATCTGTGTAAAACAAAAATTTTTTTCCTAATGTTCAGAGGAACATTGACTTAAATAGAAATTAAAAGTTTTCTTATTTTTGTGAAATTTACTTGACCCTTAGATTGTTGTGTAGTTTATTAATTGAATAACAATAAGAGAAGAAAAGCCAATTATGAAGTGGTCCTACAGACCTAACGTTAATATAATTTTATTGTACATATATTGTTTCTAATATTGAAAAGGGACAAAGAACGTTTATACATTCAAGTTACTTTTACTATATTATTGACGAATCTTTCAACAAAACCACCCTGTACGCTTTTTCTATGTTCCCTTTCGGAAATTCATTGTTGACAATGCAACACGGAAGGCTGCCTTGCAATACCATCATAATCTAATAATAAAATCTGAAGTATGTCCTTTACAAATGGTCCTTTTATATTGTTGATTTTTTAATTAAGACAAACAACCCCACAAACAATTGTACTAAGTACTTCTATTTCTAATTAGATCGATTGCTAAATACAGATAAATAAATACATATTTTGATCAAATTTTGGGAAACTTAAATTACACAATATACAACATAAAACAGTTATTGAACTGGTTGGAGGAGGTTTACTGTCCCATATTAATTAATATTCCTATGTATAATAAATAAACTATTGATGAATATTGGGGCAAATTCTTTTATTGTTCTATCATGACATTAACGTTCTCCAACCAACGCTTCTTCAAGACTATAACATTACGTAATACCTGATCAGCAAAATGTGACTTCAATAAAATACATAGTATGTTTACAATATAGTCTAGCTATTTTGTGTTAGCCCCCATGATTAAAGCTATAAAACAATTATAACAATAGAATAATGAGACACAAATTAGTATCAGTCAAAGAAGATGGTCTATTGATAGGAGAGCCTACTGTATCTGGATCACACGTAGCCATAAAATGCATAATTGTCCATGTTTTTCCGCAACTTGAAAAGTGAAGGAGGGGAAGAAAAGTGAGAAATTCGAAAATTAAGTTTCCTTGCTATAGCTATATAAAGAGAAAAGGGCAAGTTTCTCCATTATTTTTAGAGAAATTGTGAATATATCTGCCTCTTTATTTGTCGACAGAGAAGGAAAGAAATCAGTAAAGAAAACTTTCCCCGTGTTTTTAGGAACCCTTAAAAATAAGCTAATGTTAATTTAACATGGATTATGGAGCTAGCCCAATGAATAACAAAGAATAATTTTTTTATAAAATTTTGGACATTTGTCCTTGTCATTTACCGAATTAAGTCGAAAAATGTTGATCCTACAACACTAAAAACTAAATAACATGAGGAGGATGACTGTAAACGTTGTGTTCTCTCTTCTTTCCATAGAAATTTCCAGTGTACGCCCTAAACTATTTTTCGCTTTTTAATAATTGTTGATTAAATTAGTAAAGGATACTTCAATAACCATATGTGTAATAAAGATGTTGCTTGACATTTTTCATTAAAAAACCCCTTTGAGAAAGTTTTCAGTTTGTTCCAATTTTCACATAACCTGGATTAAAAGGATTCATCTACAACCAAAAAGATCACCTCTATTAAAATCAAAATTACAGATGTATGGTTTTTTCCAACATTTTCTAAGTTGTATTCAGAGTTCAAAATTTCGAAATTATCATTCCAAAAACATTAGAACTTATAATACATGCCACTAACTAAAAATAATTGCACAGTCAGAGAGTACTTGGAAATTATACAGGGCGTCATGGTTTTCCGTACATTTTGTTTTATTAGATGATGAAGACGTTACTGTGGGAATTTTTTCAAAAATTATTCCATTCTATCACAGATTGTGGCACTTTGTTAAATTTTTAGTTATTTGGTTAGGATTTTTTTGTGACATTTGTTACATAATGTTTAAATTGTTTTAATATACATATAATTATGCATTTATTTTTATTTTATTTTTAATAATTACTAATTTTGTTAATCAATGATTATTTTTAAGAGTTTTTTTTTTCGTTAATATAAAACTTTTGCAGATAATTAATATGTGCATAGTAATTTCTGAGTATAGTCTTACGTAATAGGCTTTCTTTTGATCTTAATAGATGGCATTGGTGTTATAGTTCATGACAGGTCATCGACTAATTTCTTACAAATAGTATTAGTATTGTGTCAGTGAAAACAACAGTGCCGGCTGATGCATAGGCACTGCGGATCTTTAGTACCCCCAGGAATAAAGGGGGGACCTGGAAGAGGTCCGCTTGCAATCTAATTTAACATAACTTCCATTAAACCATCTATAATTCTTTTCCTTTCCATTGATGGAGATGTGGTCATCTAATAATGCCACTGTGAACCTCAGCCCTTAAGTTAAGCAACATACATTATCAGTAGATATATATTTACAATTTTGTTTGGGCCCTATCCTAGTCACGCCACTGGATATTTTACCTGTGTAAAACAAAAATATTTTTCCTAATCTCTGAACATCTCTATAATGAAAAGGGATCAATTATCAATTTAGCAAAATACGCACCTGAGTACCACCCAACCTGTATATTCTAAAGCAAAACAAACCATAATTAATTTACACCTAATGATTTGAATAATTCGTATATATTTTTTTTAAAACACAGTGATTGTATTAAGGTGGAATATTTTTCGTATAAAAAAATACCGTTTGAATTTTAATTAACTCAAGATTAATGTTTCATTTTCTCATCATCATTCAATAATTAGTACAGGAAATATTTATTGTCAATTTAATTATTAAATAAATAATTTTATTACTCACATAGATTGTTTATTCCTGGTAAATTTTAATTGATACAATTTTTTCTTAATATTAATTAAGTGATAAAAAGTGCACTTATCTAAAAACTACATCCACGAAAATTCGGCGTTTATTTTATTTAATTAACTCAGTGCCGGACTGGACAGGGGAGATATGGGGAGATTTCCCCGGGGCCAATGACTTTTTCGGGACCAAATACCGTTTAAGGGGCCACCAATAACCTTTCAAGGTATTTTTTGTTTTGATCATCAGCTAAAGAGATACCTTCTTTTCTCATAAATTCTACCGGTGCCAAGGTAACTAAAATAGAAATTAGAAGTTTTCTTAATTTTGTGAAATTTTATAAAATAATTGACCCTCAGATTGTTGTATCATCTATTAATTTAACAAAGTGGCTATTTATACATACAGTATGTATACGCAATTGGCTATTTGTACAAACTCAATTGCCGAATTCGGCCAATGGGCAAAATTTCTACCCACAACGCGTTTTAGGTACGCTAATAAGGTCTTTGCCTGGTCCTAGCGGAGCGAGTGGAGGTCTGTAGAAACCATTCGTATACATATCATATGTATAAATAGCCAGTTGCGTATACGTACTGTATGTATAAATATCCCGATCCTTGATTTAATAACAATAAGAGAAGAAAAGCCAATCATGAAGTGGTCCTACAGAATTAACATTAATATAATTTTATTGTATATTATTTCTAATATTGAAAAGGAACAAAGAACGTTTATACTTTCAAGTTACTTTTACTACATATATTATTGACGAATCTTTAATAATATTGAAGTCGCCCGTTCAACAAAACCACCCTGTATCCTTTTTCTATGTTCCCTTTCGTAAATTCATTGTTAACAATGCAACATGGAAGGCTGCATTGCAATACCATCCTGATCTAATAATAAAATCTGAAGTATGTCCTTTACAAATGGTCCTTTTATATTGTTGATTTTTTAATTAAAACAAACAACCCCACAAACAATTGTACTAAGTACTCCTATTTCTAATTAGATCGATTACTGAATACAAATTTATATGAAATCGAAAAAATTTACTTCTTAATTACTGATTGGAGAAGGTTTACTGTCCCATATTAATTAATATTCCTATGTATAATAAATAAACTATTGATGAATATTGGGGCAAATCCTCTTATTGTTCTATCATGACATTAACGCTTCTTCAAGACTATAATATTACGTAACACCTAATCAGAAAAATGTGACTACAATAAAATACATACATATGTTTACAATATAGTCTAGCTATTTTGACTTAGCCCCCATGTTTAAAACTACAGAGTAATGAGACACGAATTAGTATTTATCAAGGAAGATAGTCTATTGATAGGAAACCCTAATAGGTATATCTGGATCACAAGTAGCCATAAAATGCATAATTCTTGATATTTTTCGCCAATTTGAAAAGTAAAGGAGGGGGATAAAAGAAAGAAATTCGAAAATTTCATTTCCTAGTTATAGCTGGACTACTCTCAGATGGCAGGCCTGACTAAAGCAATAAATCAATTACAACAATAATATAATGAATGAAGAATAAGCATCTGTCAATCGAGATAGTTTATTGATAGTAAACCCAACGTCTGGACAAAAACTATCTCTCTTGACCTATGTTTATCTTTCCTTCATTACTCTATTGCAGTGTTTCCCAAAGTGTGGTACGCGTACCCCCAAGGGTACTAGAAGAGTTTAGAGGGGGTACGCGCTGCACTGCGCTTTGGCTGCGGCAAGAGCAACAAGCAGTTTACTTACTTACTTATTTTGATTGTTATTAAGGTATACGAATTTTTTTTTGACAAGGGGTACTCAGCGTTACGAAAATTATAGAAGGGGTACACAGATGTCGAAAGTTTGGGAAACACTGCTCTATTGTTATCATTGGTTTATTGTTTTAGTCAGGGATGCCGTCTAAGGGTAATGTAACTATAAACAAACTCTCTTGACAAATGTCTTGGCCGTCTTATTGCTTTAGTCAAAGCGTCCAAGTCGGAAAAGCTAGACTATAAATATAAAAATTTACATCTTCACCATCAACCAACAATAAAATAAAGCTTCCCATACCTACATGATCGATCTTTTTGTGCAACTATTTGTGATTTGCTCAACATTTGCTCGTTATTATAACACATATTGTCGGTGTGTACAAAATAGCTTATTAATTCAGTACACTTGCACATTGGCTAGTTGGGAATTATTCAGTATAAATATAAGATTGAACTAACACTTTTGGTCATCAAAGACACTATGGGCCAGTTCCATAATTACCTTTAGCTGGTAAACTATCGTCTACTACATGTGGACTTTACTAAAAAGGATAAAAAGGCAAGTTTCTTCATAATTTTTAAAGAGAATAGATATATCTGCCTCTTTATTTATCGACAAGGAAGGAACGAAATCAGTAAAGAAAAATCTCCCCGTGCATATGTACCCTAAAAAATGTATAGCTTATAAGTTAAAGTTACTTTAACATGGATTATAAAACTAGCCCAATGAATAACAAAAAATGATTTTTTAACAAATTTGGAACATGTCCTTGACAGAAACCGAATTTAAAATAAAATTAAGTCGAAAAATGTTGATCCTACGACACTAAAGACCAAATAACATAAAAAGGATAATTGGAAAGGATGACTGTAAACGTTGTATTGTCTCTTCTTTTCATAGAGATTTCCAGTGTACACCGTATCCTATTTCTTGCTTTTTTCCCATTTGTTTACCTAAATATTAATAACTGTTGATTGAACTGATAAAGCTTATTGTGGTATTTCATAACCATATGTGCAATAAAGATGTTGCTTGACATTATCATTAACAAACCCCTTTGACAAAGTTTTCAATTTGTTCCTATTTTCACATAACCTTGATTAAAAGGATTCATCTACAACCGAAAAAATCACCACTATTAAAATCAAAATAAAAACATGATTTTTTCCAACGTTTTCTAAGCTGTATGCAGAGTTCAAAATTTCGAAATTATCATTCCAAAAACATTACAAATATTTATAATACATGACACTAACTAAAAGTAATTGCCCAGTCAGAGAGTAGGTACTTGGAAATTATACAGGGCGTCATGGTTTTCCTGTAGATTTTGTTTTATTAGTTGATAAAGACGTTACTGTGGCAATTTTTTCAAAAATTATTCCTTTGTATCACAGATTCTGGCACTTTGTTAAATTTTTTGGTTAGAATTTTTTTTGACATTTCTTACGTACTAGTCTGATTGTTTTAATGTAGATGGCGCTATAATTATGCATTAAATTTTTATTATATTTTTAATAATTATTAATTTTCTCAATCAATAATTATTTTTAAGAATTTTTTTGGTTAATATAGAGACTTTTAGCAAATTATCGATACGTGCATAGTAATTTCTGAGTATGTCGCTAATTAATCTTACCTAATAGGCTGTCTTTTGATCTTAATAGATGGCATTGGTGTTATAGTTCATGACAGGTCATCGACTAATTTCTTACAAATAGTATTAGTATTGTGTCAGTGAAAACAACAGTGCCGGCTGATGCATAGGCACTGCGGATCTTTAGTACCCCCAGGAATAAAGGGGGGACCTGGAAGAGGTCCGCTTGCAATCTAATTTAACATAACTTCCATTATACTATCTATGATTCTTTTCCTTTCCATTGATAGAGATGTGGTCATCTAATAATGCCACTGTGAACCTCAGCCCTTAAGCAACATACACATTATCAGTAGATATAAATTTACAATTTTGTTTGGGCCCTATCCTAGTCACGCCACTGGATATTTTACCTGTGTAAAACAAAAATATTTTTCCTTTTTTTTTTTAACTCAAGATTAACGTTTCATTTACTCATCATCATTCAATAATTGGTACAGGAAATATTTATTGTCAATTTAATTATTACATAAATAATTTTATTATTCATATAGTTTATTTATTTCTGATAAATTTTAATTGATACAATTTTTTCTTAATATTAATTAAGTGATAAAAAGTGCACTTATCTAAAAACTACATCCACGAAAATTCGGCGTTTATTTTATTTAATTAACTCAGTGCCGGACTGGACAGGGGAGATATGGGGAGATTTCTCCGGGGCCAATGATTTTTTCGGGACCAAATACCGTTTAAGGGGCCACCAATAACCTTTCAAATCATTCCTTTCAGAACATGTTGAAAATGAACAGAAGATTCATCCCTACCTGTTTGTTTAGAATTTTTTTTTGCTTACTTTAATTATTCCATTGTTCTTATTTAAATCTACTCGTTTTCCTAGAACTAATATATATGTGATAAGAAATTTTATATAAAATAATACGAGAACATTTATTTCCGGTTTTGAGGGAGATTATCAAGAACAAGTTTTTTCCTTATAGTTTATTATTTTAAAAAAAAAAACAAACAAAACTGGTGATAATTGGTTTATCAAATGTTTAGTATGAATATTTAATTAAGCGTCACCACGTCAGGATATCCGTCGTTATGTCTTTCGACTATTAATCTTTTCGATGATTATATAGAGACTAATTTGGAAATACTATTTGACCTACGCCACTGTCTAATAAACCATATACAGTGAATAATTGTTGATTCTTATTCGTTTATGGTATTGTAAACAACCTTATCCTGACCATTTTTGTTTTACAATTACAATATTGTTAATAAATTTATTACATTTAAAGATAGTTTATGTTAGTTTTTGTTGTTCATATATAATAGGCCATTTATTAAAAATGATCATTTTTAATAAATTCTATTAAATTGTTGAATAGAAGAACAGAATGCATTATAAATGACTCATATAGTATATCAACATCATGAATGCATTTCCTGTCTATTTGTGACCACTGATTGTCGAAGTCACTGTTGCCTTGTTAAGATTCTTTTTTCGATTTTTCAAATCACATCTTGATAAGAAACTTCGTTATTATTTTGGGGTGCTTTTATTCGGTAAAATAAACATTTCAAGTTGAATTTTCGTTTATTTAAACAGTACCGTCCCGTGCCTAGTACAGTCCCCTGTGCATCTATGCAAAAGACATTTTGGCGCCCCTGTGCTGTGCACAACCTGCATACCCAGTCGCAGCGGTCCTGTCTTTAAACAATTATTTTCAAAAATAACGCAAATTATCCTCGTTTCTATTAACAATAATTATTATTTTGAAGAAAAGAATGATTTGTTTGTTACGTGAAATGAGGTGAAATATTTTTGCACAACGTTATCAGAAAGTTGGAAAAAGATAGAAAAATTGGAGCAATGTTACATATATTTTGCAAACCTTGTAACATTTACTAAGTGATACTGTCATCTTATATGATTTGTTATTGTAAATTAATTAAAAAGGCCTATTTTTCATATAAAAAAAGAAAATCTTATTATTATAATAATATCATCAATTTAGATCGCCTCCAAATATGGAGATGTTCATGCTAATTGGCGCATTTTAATTAGTTTTCAATCGATATTAAATGATTTTTAAAAGGTTGTCCGATCAAGTTTGAGAAACTGCATCGAACCAGATTTATATAATATGTTGTTCAATATTATACAGGTGTTTAGTTGAAATTTGTGTAAACGAACATCCTACGTCCCACCAGTTGTTTTTTTTATGACACCCTATACATACTGCAAATATTTTTACAAATACTCCTCATACTTATTTTGAGAGTTTGGCTCATGCTTTATGCAGTTTTATGGAAAACTGTTTTACTGTATTAGTAGTACAGTCGAAACACTAATTTGAAATCCTGGTATAGTGAAACTAAAGCAAGTTGGCCCTTTTGACTAAGCCAATAAAACAAGTAGAGCAATAGAGTAATGAGATAAGAACCAGTATCTGTCGAGAGAGTTAGTTTATAAACCCAACATCTGGATCCTCCATCCACCGGACAAAAACTAATAGCCAGTATAGTAAAACTACTTTCAGATGACAGGATCGACTAAAGTAATCAATCAATATAGAGTAATGACGGACAATTCGGACAAATAAAGATCTGTCCAGATTTTGGGTTTACCACCATTAAGCCAAACTTAATTTTTGTCTCTTTACTCCATTGTTGTGGTTGTTTTATTGCTTTAGTCAGAATGGCCAAGTCATTCTAGTTACACGTTATTTATTTCTCTCAAATTGTCCTATTTGTCGTTGAGTAGTCATTTGTTTGGTACTGGCCTGTATTCTAATTTCTCTAACATTTTTCGTCACATATATTCATGATGAAACTTAAATGACTTTTATCACATTACAACAATAATAAATTGATATAAGAAGCGTAGATAATGTGGGTGTCAATTTGGTAATGTACAGATAATTTACGAAATTTGAACCCACATAAAATATTTTTGTTAATGAGTTTTCACCTAATCACCAAATTTGGCGTTGTTTAGAAAAAAAGAAAAATCAAAACTATACACGTACATTAGATTATTAACAATTATAAGAATAATAATAATAATAACAACAAAGAAGACCGGATATGATAATTTTATCATATTTCTGTCGTTGAAAAATATAAAACATCTTTTTTTAAATAAATAAATAAATTCAATCAAGCTTTCGTTACTTGATTTTTTTTATTTTATTTTCTCGTTACTAGGTAATGATTTTCATGTTGAAGTAAATTGTAGACGTTCGGATGAGATTATTAAAAATTTTTATACTGCTTTATGATTTTTTTCTTTTAATGTTCATTAAAGGATATTTTAATCAGACAAACTATTTTGTATAACCAGTTGCAAATCTAAAAAGGGCCCGCTGGGCTTCATATAACGACAAGAACTTAGAGGGCCCTTGCTCTTTGTATAAATTGTGGACCCTATTGCAAAATAAGTTGTGAATTTATTAAATTTATCAGAAATCTCTGCAAAAATATTGCAACTTCCTTTTTACGCTATTGCACTTTTATTTAATTTTTTTTAAAATAAATTTCGTCATATTTAAATGTTGTTACAAGCGTCGTCATGTTTTTTTAAAAGTTGAAATTAATTAAAAGATTGATATGAATTATGATTAATTAAATATTTGTGTTATACAGGTTGTCCATTCGTGGACGGGTCAGTTTTATTTATTTAATATAATTATTGTAATTAATGTAAATTATATGATAATAATCAAGGAATGTTTGATAACAGATGGATGAACAACAATAATATTATTAATAATAATGATAATATTAATAATAAAAACAATAAAGAGACTCAAGACAAAGAAATAGCCGATAGCAAAATTGACTTGTTTTGGTTTGAAATGGAGATATATAGATCAAAGGTACCGTCATAGGGGTTGATATAATATTGAAGGTAGTCGAATCAATATATTATTTTTTATTATTGTTTATCGGAATATGTCAAGGTCTGATAAGGGTGACTGTCACAAATTTGGCAAAAAGAAAAAATTATCAACTCTCTCTCTGTCTCTTTATCTTTCTATCTATCTCTCTTTTTTCCCTACATATACGTACATATAATGAGTATTACACAATTGAACAAGGTGACTCATTGTAATTTTTTTTGACGAGTTCTATGTGTAAATAAAAATTGATAATTTTTTGGGATATTTCTAAATAATTTCAAGAATTTTAAAAAGTATTTTCGGTTCAGGTAGTGGCCGACCCAAAAATAGGGAGGGCTGTTATAAATTAAAACGACCCTTAGCTGTCTAACATTAAGATGACAAACACCATTCCTTTCAGTTGTTTGTTTTAGATTATACTGTCATTTATATGTAAATTATTTTTAAATAATCAAGAAAAATAGACAGATCCCGGACTTTCGGAAAATCCTATTTATTTAAACTCGAAAAAAAAAAATTGTTATAAAACAAATTTTTTTGCAGACACGTCACTAAAACGAATTTTTCTGAACAATAGGAACTTTAGATTTGTTTGAATGAAAGATAACCGACCTTGGCAAGGCTGTTAATGTTAATAATAATAATAATAATAATATTATAGAGGTAACCAAATGATTAAAAATTTTTGAAACTGGACAAGCTTTATTTTATTTATTATTATTATTTTTTTCAATGAAAACATGTACCAATTCTGTCAAGCAAATTACCATATAATTTATAAGATGGACTTAATTTGAATTTATAATCTCGTTATCATTATAAGGCGATATTATTAAAAGATAAAGAGAGAAAGTGAATTGCAAATATCGAAAATGTATTAATTAATATGCATTATTTAGAATAAAAAATTATTTATTTATTTATATTTATTATTTGTTAATTATTACAAGTTTTTCTTTGTTCTTATAACAAGAATATCGATAAAATATTTAAATAACACAGTCAATTGTTGATAAATAAAACATCAACAAGTGCGTTTATTTTATTAAATTGAAAATAATATTGAACTTTTGCTATACCTTTATTGTATTATATTTATTTGTATAATGTTGAATAAAGCAAAAAAAAATTATTATAAATATAATTCGAGTATCTCCATCTATGAGATGATGATTGTGTTATTTTTCTATGAATCATTCACAATTTAATTAATATTCATTCAAGATATTTTTCGTGGAACTACGCCAGCCATTAAGCAAACACAAACATTATAGCTGCAAGACAAATCAAAATCAAAAAAACAAAAATTGTTTGATAAAAATCGTGAATTTATATCGGATGTCCCACCATTATGGTCCTTTAAAAAACATAAACTAAATACATGGATCCGCCACTGACAATCCGTGCAATTCAAACGCAACTCTACATCTTCATCTTCTTCTTGCTCTTTATGGATATCGATGAAGAAATGGCAATGGGGATTGTTTACCCCCTACCCAAATGTTGGGAAATTGCGCAATTGCTTCCACCATTTGGGTGGGGATGAAATTCTGGTTTTGAACATAGGGTGCTTATACTTCTAACGTCTAGAGGGTGCTACCTGTTTGAGCATTGTCAACATATCTTTTATAATGCTCAAACAGGTAGCACCCTCTAGACGTTAGAAGTATAAGCACCCTATGTTCAAAACCAGAAGTTTATCCCCACTCAAATGGTGGAAGCAATTGTGCAATTTCCCACCATTAGGGTGGGAGGTAAACATTCTCCATTCAAGCGTCCTCACTCTTTAAGGATCTGCTTGCTCCGCCCAGCAAGCTTAAGCGGGACATTTAAATCATGTCCTTCTTCCTATCGCAAATTGATATCTATGTTCTTTACTGTGTGAACTTATCTACTATTGGTGGAGTTTGTCAGTTGTAATTGGCTGGGGAGATGCTGAAGATGAAGATGTAGAGTTGCGTTTGAATTGCACGGAATGAGTATAGAAAAAGAACTATAGTCGAGACGCTCGCTTATTTCCATTTTACATTAGGCAACCCACTTTGCTACCATTGTCAAACAATCCGTGAAGACTTGTTCAATCTCATGCCATTCACGTATTACAAGCACTGTCCTCTTTCGATATACAATAACTCACAGTATGTTGTATGTTGTCTCACTCGTAGCTACATGGTAATGCTTGTTTTTAACGTGGACGTAGGGCAATCATCAGATGTGATACAAGAGTTGAAAGCCAACTCTAGACTCTTAATACAAAAATGGGAACAAAGCGAGCCTCTCGACTATAGGTGTACATCTTAGTGGGACACCCCTAGTATTAATGTTTCGAAAAATTGTGTTTAACTCCCTAATGCGACCACTTAATTCTATTATCAGAAATCTTCCTAAAACGGCCAGTTGATATTCTCAATTTTTACTTTACTTATTTTTGTTGTAAATGTTACTTTTAGAACGACGACAATCGCACTTCCGTCTTTTAATTTCAATTTTCCACTATCTCTATAGCCTGATCATCAACTAAACGATTACAATAGGAACCGAATTTCCTTTATATTTATATGTTTCCGTATTAACCGAGTCGAAATTCTACGTTCTATTATTGTTGAACGAGAAAAAAAAATCGATATGCAAAAAATCCTGACACTAGTATGTTTTTTTTTTTTAATTAGCTATAAATAATAATAAGTAAACTCAAAATTAAGGATTATCAAATCAATATATCTACCCTTACTTCCAGAAATAGGAATTAACATACGAAAATGGTCTCCAATATCAATATTTACCAACAACAACGTTTACAAAGAATTGGATAAACAAAATTTTATCAAAATAATAGAAGAGTTTATGATGAAAATAACAATAATAACCGACTACAGTTATCGATTGATTGAGCTTGAAAGGAAGACGAATCAAACTTAATATAACATAATTTTTAATTATTAAAGAATTACAATAATGATTACATAATATGTAAAAATCCGTGGTATTCTAAAGAACGTCTCCGTTTCCGTCTTCGTCATCTTGACAATTCTTCTGAGCAAGTCTTCACCTTCGTCTTCTTCTTAGTCTTTCCCCCACCCATTTACAATTGACAAACTCAGCCAATAGTAGATAAGCATAGAGGATAGAGATAGAAATAAAGTCTTGTGGGCGGAGCCAGCACGTCCGTAAAGACGTCCATTAGAATTGCTAAGTCCTTACAGACGTCCACCACCGAAAAAGTCATCAAGCGAAGATGACACTGGAGATGACGACGACGGAGACGGAGACGCAGACGTTCTTTAGAATACCTCGGAATGTTGACTATTTATTGTATGACAACATTGTAAAGAATTTCAATTAATACCTGACTGGACAAGTACACACAACAAAATCCAGTTCTTCAATTACTGCACAGTATGTAGTCTGTAGTTGTAGTTATTTACAACAATAAATGGGTTTTTCATATTTAACAAAAAAAAAAATGGTTAAAATTATCATACAACAATGTATTATTTAAAATTTAATCAAGTTTTGAATGGATTTTTTTCGTTTCAACTTCATTTTCATAACGTAAATCTTCATTTAATTTTTTTGCTAAAAAATATAATTCAGCTAATGCTATTATTAATGAACAAATAATTCCTAATAATAAACGAAAACCAAAATCAAGACTACCAATTATTAATTCAATACCAAGAAAACCAAATGCAAAACCAGCCAATACAGATATTATAAATTGGAATATAGCGATCAGATGGCGATTCATTTGCTTTACTGAAAAACAATAAAAAAAAAACACAATTAAAATTCCATTTACCGACTATCCGTGCAATTCAAACACAACTCTACATCTTTATCTTCTTCTTGCTCTTTATGGATATCGATAAAGAAATAAGCGTCCGTACTCTTTAAGGATTCGCTTGCTCCACCCAGCAAGCTTAATACATCTATCTTTCTTCCTACCGCAAATTTATATCTCTGTTCTTTACTGTGCAAACTTATCTACTATTGGCCGAGTTTTTCAACTGTAAATGGGTAGGGAGATAATGAAGATGTGGATATTCGTTTGAATTGATTTTAACTGTCAACCAACTCTTTAGAGATAAAGATGAAGATGTATAGTTCCGTTTGAATTGCACGGTATAATTACTTAAGTCAATCTTTTTAAGTAATTGCCATAATTCTTACTTACATTGATAACCGATTGTATCCTCATGTATACGTCGATGATTTGCAACATTTCTAACCATATTATGGTATTCTTTGTTTTGTTGTTGGACACGTAATTTTTCACATCTTTTCTCCAATTCAGGATTACGTGGTATTTTCGAATTTTCTGGTAATATAATTGATGAACCTTCCATTAATTCATGTAAATACACCTTTTTATTATTATTACTTTTATTATATTGTTGTAAATAATTATATAGTTGATGTAAATCTTGTAAATCTAATAATTTATCCTTATCAACGATATCTTTATCGTCATTTAATGGTAAATTCTTAAATGTAGAAATGTTTTCATTTAGTTCTAATGATTTAATAAATCGATAATCATCATCTGTTAATAAATATTTATCTTGTAATTGATTTTCTTTAGATTTTTCAGAGATTTTCTTAGTTTTTAGAAAATTCTCTAATTTTTTTGATGGTTTTATATAGATTTTTGGATTAGATATTTGACCGATATTCATAATTTCTTTGTTATTAATTTTTTCTCTAAATCAGAATATATTTTGTTTAATTTTTCTTCTTCTGTTTCAATTTTTGTATTAATTTCTGAATAGGTTGATGTTATTTCATTCATAAAACTATCCCAATTTGCTTTACGTTTATGTCGACCCTCTTCCAAGAAATCGTTCTAGAAAAAAATTGAACAAAATATTGAATTTACTACCAAATTATTCATCAATACTTCAATATATTGATAAAGGGTCAGTACTGGCAGTAGTACTGACCGTGTAAAGTGCACTTAAAATTAACCAGTGGTTCTTAACTTTTTTTCATCACGCTGGCGCGGACTCCCAAGTTTTGAAACCCGAAAGTCCATCTAATATTTGAAAGCTCATAACATTTCTTTGGAGGAGATCCCCTCAACACATGTTAACAACCACTGATGTAAGGGATGCTTTGACCCTAGCACAATAATGATGTATAATGTGTTGCATAACCATGTCACCATAAATTGAATAAAATTGCTGCCAGCAGCAAAATTCCTCATATTCATCCTGATAATCCCAGCAATTATTTGTCACAGAATTCATCCAACCTACTATCAGTACATTGACCGTGGAAAATACACGTAGATAATAACACTGATCATGTGCACGGCGCTTTAGATTCTAGCACAATGTATAATGTGTTGCATAACTACGTCACTATTAAATACGAAGCTATTGTCATTATTATAAAAAATATTACCTCTTTATATTTCTTTTGTAGAATTTCGAATTTCTTATTAATTTCTAATGCATTATTCAATTCGTTATTAGCATCCGGTAATGTATGATTGATTGCTTCTTTAAATTTATCAACTTCAGTCTCTTTAATATCAGTTATGTTTTCTATAATTTTAAACAAATTATCAACATCAGAATCACCTCGTTTTTGCTAAAAGAAAATATAGTCTTCAATTAATACATCGAGTGAAAATTATTTAACAAAATAAATAAATAAATAAAATCGAATAATCACCTCGAATTCGTTTAACTGATACTGAATTTCACCTGATAAAAAACCACGATGATCAAATAGACGACTCCAAATATTTCCAATATCTAAGAAAATTTATGAAAATCTGATAAATTTCAGAAATGATTAATTAATTACGGTAAAAAACTACCTTTGCACACATCAGACATTTTATTCACGTGATCAACATTGTTTAGTTATCAAGCCAATTTTCAGCCGATTTTTTTTTAAATTATTAAATTTCAATTAATTTTATACAAACAATTATTGATTTATTTTTACTGTTGTTTTTTTTTCAATTAATACAATTTTTTTTTGAAGTAATCTCAAGTTGTCAAGTCTTTGATTTTTGAGGTTAGGTCGATGACATAGAAAGGCGCCATCTAGTGTTGGACGCTACGTAACCAATAAGAAACAAGCATATAGAACCGGGAAAATTTAAATATGCAATTGATACTGATACTGAAAGATTTTAGGCATTTTTTTGCGACAAACCCGGTGCGTCTATGTATTTGAACCGTATTCGTGAAAAACGTCATCAAAT
>JAZBHA010000500.1:0-61062 GCA_037464855.1 Iselma pallidipennis | reverse complement strand
ATTATTTGCCGGAATGAAATTATGTTCAAGATGATAATTCTAATTTTGAACGAAACTTTAGCTAAGAATCTAATCAAACACTTGATAAATACGTTTAACGGGTGAAGACCTCTTTAGGCACAGTTTAAGTGTTAGCAATAAATAAATGTCAGATCGATTTTTATCGGAGAGTTCGCCATTTGTATAGGAAGGTTCACAAGGAAATCGGGAAAAACCGGGATGACAGCAATAATTATTATTCCCAACAAATCCATTACGTTTTTTCTTCTCTCTTTCTCTCTCTCTCTCTCTCTCTTTCTTTTCGTTTTCGACCCATCATTGACACCCAATTCAACAACAATTGTATTTTATAGTTATTATATTTAATTCAAATTTAAACATTTAAATAATCAGTGCCATAGTCGTCCTTATTAATATATTCATTTTAAAAAGTAATTATTAAAAAAAAAACGAAGATGAAGGGTTTTTAATGATTTTTTAAAGTCTTTGTTTATGTTAGACATAATTGCATTTTCAGCAGATCTTGCAAAAGAATAGGTATTAAAAAAATTGTTTCATAATAGCTATAATATAATCTATTAAAATGAATAAACCAACTTATATTTTATTTCAAAGTGGATTAAAAAGTATGTTGGTGAAATTGTCTTTTTTAAGGAGTTTTTTTAATTTATTAGCCCGAGGCAGACTAATTTCAAGAAGAAAATACTACATTACACAATCCCCAATCTAAAATAAGCTCAATACATTTTGTAAAAAACAAAAAACGTTAAATAGAAATTTCCGATTCTCAATGATGTGTTTTTACTGAAAATCACCAGTCACAGCCACATGTCAATTTGATTACAAACGTCGAATTCATGAATGCTTTCAAAGATATGGCGATGCGCGTTAATTAACATGCCACTGCGAGTTAATTTTCACTGGCACATATATATAGATAAATCGTAATAACTTTAAGCATAACAAGAAATCCTAATCTAATAAGTTTGACAATTTTCTAAATGAATGAAACGTAACACGAGATTCGAGAAGTTAGCTTTTTTTCACTAAATTAATTTGTAAAATGTAAATGTGTAAAAAAAAGATGTAAAAGAAACATTTACAATTCTCTGTCTGGACGGAAACAGCAACTTTTTAAACACAAAATAGTAATCGTTAGTTAATTTTTTATCGAGTAAAAAAAAATAAGCAAATGGGAAAACTGTTAAGTAATAATTATTTATAGTGAAGTTATTATTTGTATATAAACGGCATATTAACAAACAAAAAGAAATAGAAAATAATTATAGGAATAAAAATACATTTATTGTATATGCGTGTCTTGATATGCAAACAAAACGGAAAAGCTTCTGAATTAATTGTTTGGGAAAGCAAAATTTCTAGTATGAACGCCCACTTTTCTACAATCTAATGAAATGTAATAATTAACTGATAACACAAATTTCATTATATCGGATATTGCGCACTTTTATAATTAGGAATCCTATGAGAAAAAAATATTGCTTTAAATCAGAAAATCTTATGAATTTTTTTTGACGGCTTTGCTCGGATCATTAAATTCCTTTAGAGGTTTTTGTAGATTAGCTCAAGTTTTTTTTTTCAATTTCACGTTAGTACAAAAATAAGTCACAAATAATCTAATTTTTGTGAATGTGGTTTCTTACCTGTACAAAGCTCGAAAAGGATGAGAATCCAGGATGTTAATACAACGAATCCTGATGATGTTCTTGGTGATGGTGTTAAAGTCTTCATGATTTCCTCCTGTTTTAGATGTGACTTTTCCCTAATTATTTCGAGGAAATAAACGACTTTCTTAACAACCCACGAAATCACTGCACTTCACACGATTTAAATAAATTTAACATTTTAATCAGAGTTTGTAACACGGTGTTAATTTTTTTTTATTTTACATATCCACAAATAATATTATAGGTCTTCTCCGCGATACCACTTTAATGCCTCGGTATCTGGGGCATTAAATATCTATCCAGATACCAGCAGTGTGTGCGGAGTGTTAAGTCCCTTTTAAATCGAGAAAACCGATTCTCTTTTGGCGCAGTTATGACGAACCATGTTAGACTCTTCTCGTTTATTAAATTACACTAGCGGAACAGAATTAAATTAAGTTCACAATCATAAAGGAAATGTTCACACCTTAACTGTAGAGCAAAGCTAATGTTATTTGCAACTGGGAACGCAATAACGTCTTCCAGAAACAACTTACGCAAAAGTTCACTTTCAATTAAAACACCTTGATTTCCAGATCGGCAATTTATTAAAATTGTTCAATCTGAAACAGAATAATAGAAAGAAAGAGAAAAATATATATAATGATATATGTTACGCTCATCTAATATATTATAAATACACTTAAAATTAATCAATTTCGATTTTAATTACAAACTTCAAAGTGTTCAAAAACATTCTCTATCCATGTCAGATTTTGATTGTTACATGCATATTTTAAATCATTCAATAACACCATCGTCAAATTTCCGAACGCACATACTAAAGTCTACATCCCCTCCCCTCCAAACTCTTGTTATCACTTTTTGATAAATTAAATTCGATCACAATAGCCCTTAACGCCAACGCGTCAAGAACATTCTAACAATACAGATATTACCGATATATTCAATTATTAGCTTGAACCAAAATTAAATTATTAATTAATTATGGAACAAACTAGAAAATTCAACTTAATATCAACATGACTTTTAAGAGAAAACAGAAAATACAATTCAGATTCACTAAAACAAACATGAAATGATGGAAAACTGAAAAAATACTGATTAAGACTGGATTCAATAATTCTCGGAAGTTTATTTCCTGTACTTTTTAAAAGTCCGAAAGAAATATAAACAGAAAAAAAAAACAGGAAGCGACTGAAAGTAATTATTTTTTTATTTTAATAAATAAACAAGAGAAATATTGAAAAATCATTTTTGATTACATCCTGATCTAGATTTTCTTTTTGGGTTGATACATTCATATTGTATAAATAAGAAGAAGTGATAACAATAAAATTTTCAATGATGTTAAAGATCCTGGACCTAACTCATATTACCTAGCAAGGATGAAGTTGTTGAAATCCGTAAGTGGCAACACTTAATAATTAAGGAAGTTGTTGAATATCCAAGAGTAACAAATGAGAAAGACGCTTTATATCGTATCCACAATGACAACAAGCACTTGTCATAAATGACAAATGATAACAGTCGCGTCACATGCTAGCACGCGTTTCTAATATAAGAGGATATCGTTCGTCGTGACCAAGCTTCATAGAAGACGCTTTACTACTGGCCCGGTTTGCTTTCAGTATAATGGCGCAGACGCTCTGGAAGCGCAAGCGTCGACTGCATCTTCTCATCCCTTATTTTAATGCGATTGTTATATAGAATGTTAAATGCTTTTCAATAATCAGTTTACAAGTGATGACAGGTCTGCACTTTCCATTTTTCAAAACAACTTACTAAGTCTTCATTTAATTATTAGACAATTTGATATTTGAGTAATTGGCAAGATCAAATTTCACCCCACTTCTTAACCTACCAATTTATCTGTTATCATACTAGTAATTTCAGTAATTAACAATAAATATCTCTTCTCACGCTAAACTATTAAGCCAAAACCGTCCGAAATTTATATCCCCCCTTAAACAACGCAGTTTGCTTCTGACAATTATCAAACGATACAAATACAAACTTGGATAGTTAACTTGTAGATAGCAATAGGTTTTTTTTTATTATCCAATATACTAAAGTAACGGGTTAACTTTTTTTTTTTTTAGATCTCAAGAGAACAATTTTCTGTAAAGGTTTTGATATCACTTCAGCACAGATAATCGATAAAAATAAAATGTCTTTATTTATCAAATATTCAAACGATCTTGACATATAATTTACCTTTAAATGTTAGTAAAATAGGAGACAATTCATAAGTTCTTATCAGAAACTGTCAACCTATATTTTCGGAAAACTTCTTATCCTTACTCAACAATTGCAATATACCCCTTGCCCCCTCTTTTATTTTCAGCTATAAAGTGACATAAATTGTAACACCCAACACCAAATTTCTAGACTTATAATAATAGAAAATCAGATAAAACAAGAATAAAACCTAAATAACAAAAATAAGCAACGATTATAGATAATATTGTCTAAAAATAGTGTAGACTTCATGCTAACTATACTATATAGTTTTCGTGGATTTGACAGATGTAAAGTAAACACATTTGTCTACGTCAAATATAATAGGGGAGACAACACGGCAGAAAAAAAAAACTATATAACCGACCAGCGACCATACTTATTGATTCCAATAATCGATAATTTACCGCAAAAAAAAATTGATAAAAAAAAGCGTCGAATATTTTAAATTAACAATACACCCCAATTTGCATCCGTCAATTTTGTTCCTCTTCAATATGTTTACTACAATTCATTTATCATTCTTTTACTATAATATATAGCGGGCAACAGCAAAAATATTTGTTTGGTGAAAAATTGGTGGATGCGCCGGGCGAAGCGGTGCGCAAATCATAATTTTATGCAAACAATCGGGCGTTAGACCATGTAACCGTTTAAAATATTATTTAGAAAATTAATATTACGTTAATAATCTACTATATAGTAGCATAATTTAAGATGTAAAATGTAAAGAGAGTGAAAATTACAGGAGAATTAGCGGCAACTCCCTTAACTCATTTCTCGTCTAATAAAAATCCAAATCCTGTTTTGAGTCGTTCTATTATGTTTTATAGTGAAAATTATAAATAATATTTAAGTCGATAACATATGATTTTGTTAGTTTATCATCTAATAATACTGTAATTTAATGTCAACAGATATGTCATAAACAAGTAGAAATCATATACATACAACAATCATGCTAAATTATTTATAAACTAGAACCAATCGATTTGTTATGCTTATAATGTAAATATATAAAGGCTATATTATGATGATTAAATGCAGAAAATATTTTTGGTATAGAATAATACGATCAGGCATGTATAAGATAAATAGGTTAAAACGTAAATCTACCCTCGGCTATCGTTAAAGTTGAATAATAAGGGATGGTTCTTAGATTTCATGGTTGAGATCACACACGTTAAAGTTACTTTGTTTCCAAATATTTACTACCTTAAATGCTTTAAGCTAGGATGCTTTAGATTTTAGGATGAGAAAGGAAACCGAGTATGGACGCCATCTTACAATATATTCAAACTATACATATTTATATTTATAGTATACGAATATATTCCATTTTATTTTCAACATATTTTGTTATTTTTTGAATTCTTGATGTCTGTTTTAAAATTTCAACATGTAGAAATCTAAAGTCAAAGAGCAAATTGACAAATTCCGCAACAAGTATTCTAAATGCAGGACAAGTTTGTGTTAATTTCTAAAAGCTGACGAGTTCAACTAATCTATGCATAGCACGACCAGATCAGTACCCTTGAGACAGACGACGGCTATTTTTTTTTTGTTCGTCTCTTGTCATTCAGTTAAAATGTGCGACATAAAAGTTGCGGAAAATAACCTAGCTAGTGAAAATTAACAATTAAGAAATTAAATTATTGTTAATGTTGTACAAATAAAATTATCAATTACTGTTATTTTGTATTCAGCACATGGCACAAGGAACAGAGGTGGTTTGGAAATATGCCTTGCCCTCTGGTTTTGTTGTTTTGCTGTATAAAAATAAAATTGTAGACAAGTTATCCAAACGGGGAGGAGGGCGGGTTGGTCACCAATTTGTACGTTAAGCACGAATATTTTGGGTCAGGAAATATACAGAGAGAAAAAAAAAGGAAAAAGAAAAAATACAATAAAACAACAGACAAAACTGGACTAGATAGTTGAAGATACATTTATATAAATTTTTTTTCTGTTTCTTTTATTTCTGTTAAACTATGCAATTTTTTATTAGCCACCCTGAACGAGGACTTTGCATTTTCAGGATTCGTACGAGTTTTCATTCTCATGAGATTATCCTTGCTTGTTGGATTTGTTCGTGTTGTTTCTGGATTTACATTTACTACGTAGCTGTTTTTGTAAACGTCCGTTCATATTATTCCATCAAAACTTTTACAATTATGTGTTTATAGAGTGGTTGGTGGTTTTTTATTGTTTTGATTTTGTTCAAACTTAAAACTATTTCCAATGGTCGTAAAGAAAATTGTCGAACTTGTATTTTCACAAACATAAAATAGATTTCGTCAACAATTGATTGGTTTTCTAATACAATTTTCTAAATACATTTGAATGAACAAGTGGAAAATACTCAATACCAACAATTCTACTAGTTTTTTCTTTTTTTTTGTAAGAAAATAGCACATTTGAAATGCCTTATAGGTACTGCCATATTTTATCAGTATACCATACGATATATGACATGTACGTGTCTATCGATTTTGCACTTCACAAGTCTCTCAACACGCAGCATTAACTTTATAGTGGTCCTCAAACTGTTTCCCAAAACTACAACCCTATCGTTTTCATCTCACGAATACTCCACTCGAGGTCAATGTTGACATTATTAATCGTTTTTTAATAGCTAGATTTGTTCTAAATCGAAACCAATAGTTTCAACTGAATTGAAATCTAGCTGTTTGTTATACAAAAAAAAAGAAAAATCTATCTTATATACCGAAAAAAAGAACTCCATTGTCTTGAATACGTGCGTCCGATCTTTTGGATTTAAATAATTGAGTTATTTATTGGCTAACTTCCCATATACCACTATATATGTATGTATATCTATATATATATATATAAATGAATTAGTAATTTATTGCAAAGAATATGTTCAATATTGAAGTTCTGTTGAATTTGTTCAATAAGATAGTTCAATATTTTTGGTTGTCATTGCTATAAATTTTGTCTTGTGATCTTGGAAAGATTTCTCAATGCACATTGATATGTATGGTACAGACGCTTCGACTGTCATTTCAAATTTTCAATGACGTTATATATCAATATAATGTTCCTACGCCCTATTATACAATGATATAGCCATCGGCATTTATACTATCGAACTTTTTGAATTACTCACTAAATTTCTTAAAAACTTCCTGTTATATTATACCGTGGACCTATTCTACTATAGAGAAAAATCAAGAACCGACAATTTATTATTAACACGATTCAAATATTCATTGATACTCGCGATTAAATAGAACTAGGAAGCAGATTTATGAAGATATTTACTTCAATACAGAAGTTGCTTTTGATAGCGTGTTTTCCTCTTTTATTTATTTTAAATTTCTGTTGGCAATGATGATTTTATTAACATATTCTTTTATCTCGATATTTTTCAGATGCAATAAGTCTCTTAATTTCCATTTATTACGAAATTGTTAAGATAGGAAATGTTTTGTTAAGGAGCGTCCCCACTTGTCCGCGGACATGTCCAAGGAACACAACCATAAACATCTGGAAATACAATCAGTTAGATTCAAACGCAACTCTATATCTTTATCTTCTTCTCACTCTTTATGGATATACATACGGAAATTTCAATTCAATCGTCCTCACTCTTTAGGGATTTGCTTGCTACGCCCAGCAAGCATTCAAATCATATATCTATCCTTGTTCCTATGGTAAATTTATATCTTTGTTCTTTACTGTGTGAACTTATCTACTATTGGCCGAGTTTGTCAGCTATAAATGGGTGGGGAGAAGATGAAGATGTGGATTTTCGTTTGGATTGATTTTAACTGCCAAGCAACTCTTTAGAGATAAAGATAAAGATGAAGAGTTGCGTTTGAATCCAACTGAATATTATCGATTTAGTGTAGCGGCATGTGCACGTTCTATATTACAATATAGATATACTACCTGATTATGGAAAAAGTGTGGTCTTACGGACCACAAGAGAAACAAAATATCATACTTGTGGTCTCGCTTCACAACACACATCATAGATTGCTAATATCTGTCATTTCTTTCGTTATCGTGTCCGCAAAACTACATTTTATACTAAATCAGGTGTTATGCATACGGGTTGTTTATCTACACTCTATATTACAGCGACAACGTAGTATGTTCACACCTAATAGATTTTTTCCCCGAAGAAGCAACTAAATGCCCGATGGCATTCCATTCAGATGTCCAGGGTCAAATGGTGACGCTCCTTCAGATTAACGTACAGATAGTAGATAAAGTGGCGAAAGTACTTTAATTCAAGTTGTTTAATCTGCAAGTGGTGGACAAAATTCTAACGTAGCTATGTATCTATGTTGTACTTTACATTGAAAAGCATGGAGGCTCCCTTTTATTATTTCTTTCAAAAAAAGAAGCTTCTCTCGACGTGTACACATTGCATTTAAAGGCTAAACGTAGCAGATAACCACTAGGATCTGCAATACGATATCCACAATGATAGCGGAATGGAACTATTGTTCACGCACTAATCGCACAAAAGCTCTCTTATGTGCCAGCTACTACAGATGTCTAAGCACAAACAACTCCTTTCTTTTAGATACTATAATGGACTTTTATAACTTCCAAAACGAATTGGTCAAAGCCCGTTGTGTATTTCTTTTATTAAATAGATTGTGGATGCCATCTATACACCAGCCAAATCTTTACTCTTCTTTTTTTTTAATAAAACCGTACAATTGAATCGTCTTTTAAAAAAATACAATTCATCAACAATATTTCTATATTCTATCATTTTTACTAAATTCAATCGTTCTCCCTTTTATAATCCGAACAAATTCCGTCTCAAATCCCAAATCTACCAAATGTTCTCTACTAAAGAAGATACATTCTTTATAAACAAATATTTTCACTTAACTATTAATTATTCAACATGGTAACTTCCAATGTAGAAACAAACAGATAAGGACGAAGATAAACAATAAAGTAGATATGTATAACACGACAAGAACACGTACATATAAGTATATGTGTGTTCACTAAAGTCAAGTATTTACTTAATAATGTCAACCCAATTGTACTACCAGTTTAATATTATAGATAATTGAATGCATTCTATTCAATTAAAATCACTACCATCAAGAGTGGTGAATAAATATTGAAATTTGAAAATTAAATTGAAATGTTAAGGATATCCATTGACGATATTATTGAAAGAATCAACTGTTATCTAGTTAAGATTGATTTTATATAATACAAGTTCAAATTTTAGAAAAGCTATACAGAGAGTGCACCCTCCTGATGAAAGTAGCAAACTTCCAACAAACATTACAGGATTCTATAGGCTATAGAATCCTGTAATGACCTAACCACCCAACCTGACTGATTTCAACGGTCAAGTCAGGTCATCAAAAGACATTGACACGATTACATTCAATTGAAAATCGGTCAGACCAGGTATATTATACAGTAAACCCCAGAATGTACGCCCGTCAACTTCGCACCACCTTCGCCTAATGCCTATTCGCTATGGAAAAGTTGACTTGTGCGCCATCTAGCAGTTACCACTGAACATGTCCAAGTATAGTGACGTATATCTGCGTATGGCGCTCCATGGCGAATAAAACTGTATTATCGGTCCAAGCATGGTCCAAGCTAAGAAGATTGAGAGCGGGAGTGCGCAATGGACTTGGAACGAAAGTAGGGGTTGGCGCCGTTCAAAATTGAAAGCACCAGTGGCGTGCGGATCTATATAGATATATATGATTTTTAATCATGACTTCTATTTTTCACGCCGCTACTGTAGACAAAAATACGAATCCCTCCGGAAACGTAGCGGAAATATCCGACCGTATTTAAAATCTGCGCCAAATAGTTCTTCTTACATTGAACCACTTGTAAGAACAAAAATGCCCTTTATAATAGTGTATCAGCTGGATTCAAACGCAACTCTTCATCTTTATCTTTATCTCTAAGGAGTTGCTTGGCAATTAAAATCAATCCAAACCAAATCCACATCTTTATCTTCTCCCCAACCATTTACAGCTGACAAACTCGGCCAATAGTAAAGAACAGGGATATAAATTTGCGATAGGAACAAGGATAGATATGTGATTTAAATGTCCCGCTAAGCTTATTGGGCGGAGCAAGCAGATCCTTGAAGAGTGAGAACGCTTGAATTGAAATTTCCTTATGGATATCCGTAAAGAGTGAGAAGAAGATAAAGATGTAGAGTTGCGTTTGAATCCAACTGTATATGTTCAATTCACCGCCACCCCCGCCTTAGCGCCAGTTTACAGTCGGGACAAATAAGGGTGCAGATTCGGGGGTTGACTGTACCAGTAAAAAGATGGAAAAATGAAGGAAATTCAAGGTTGTGACTTACGGATGGATGGACGGACAGGACGAAATTAGGTTTCTTAAGAACTACGGAACCCTAAAAATACTCAATATAGATAATAATAATAAGTGGTTTTTGATTATAATTGTTTTATTTATGATTTTTTTAACGATTTTCGCGTAATAGAAATTAAATTAAGTAAACATTCGTAATAACCAAATTATCACTATGAAAATTGCCGCGAAAACTAAGTTCTACTGACAGATGACATCGTCATTACGCCAACATTGTTTTTAGTTTTAACGTTTCCGAAAAGATGGCGCCATTGATAGTAGCGGGAAATTTAAATTGCGCCAGATTACCAGTCAAATTTCCAGTTCTCGTAGATACATATTATAACAAGCGGGCACTATTAACATTAATTATTAATTTTCAATGATTCTTATTTGATTTGTTTCGTGAAGTTTAATTGATTGCTCATTTTATTTAATTTCGTATAATTTTCTTATTGGGAAATTTGTTGATTGTGATAGTTATGTTGGCGACAATGTAATTTCCCTCCAATTTGTGGCGCCATCTGTGTTTTATAATTGAGTGTTTTAATAAATGGAAGTTTTGTTTTGGTTGGCGTTTGTGGTCGTTTTTTTTTGACAAAAAAAAAACCACAATTCTTTCTACAATAAATAATTTATTTTTAGATTTAAAGTGTAATTTAAAAAGTTATGAATCGTACACCAAAACGTAATAAACCATTAACAAACAATGATAATATCGTTAATGTAACACCACCAAATCGTGTATTGAAACCAAAAGTGTTAAATACATTAGATAAAGGACCGGTTAACGGTAGTCCAGGTACAGCAACAGGATTAGAAAATTCAGGTTTATCACCAGGTGAAACACGTCGTGGACGTCCTAGAGCTGAAACATTAAATAATTTAATATTAGTCGGCTCAACATCACCAAGTCCAATTAAATGCAGTTATTGTAGTCGTGTGTTTCCTAGAGACAAATCATTACAAGCACATCTAAGAACCCATACAGGTAGATCTGTTTTTATGTTATTTTCACTTTAAATATCAAAATTAATAACCTCTAAATGTGTATTTTCAAGAAATTCCAAGTCTAATTAACCGTAAACCTCACAAAAATCTCCAACAAGTCAATGGGAATCAACTCGATTAAATTTCTTCTAGTCCCTTTAAATACTAAATTGTTGTTTTATTGTTAACAGGTGAAAAACCGTATATTTGTGATTTTCCACGGTGTACAAAGAAATTTGCACAATCAGGTCAATTGAAAACCCACCAAAGACTACATACTGGTGAAAAACCATTTATTTGTTCATTTCCAAATTGTGAAAGTCGTTTTACACATGCAAACCGTCATTGTCCCGAACATCCTGGTTCACAATTAAAACGTTATATAACACCTGGTAGTAGTATTGAGAAGAAATTCGATGAAGGGCATAATGCTGAAGTCAGACAATGGTTAATCAAAATCGAAAAGTATGTATTTTAACTGAATTTTAACTATTTCTAGTTTATTTAAATAAAATCATTTTATTTAGACGTAATAAACGTTCACTTAGTAGCGATTCAATGGAGACAACACCGAAAAAATCGAGATTTAAACGTGACGATAATAATGGTAATTATAATGGATCAACAACATCAACATTTTATAGTTGTTCACAAAATTTATTATTAAATGATAGTATTGAAAATTCACCAAAATCTGAATTAGATGAAACATCATCATATAGTAATTTAGATGGTTTTGATAATATATCCGTTAATTCACCACGTGCATCTGTTGAATTACCAAAAAAACGTTGGTTACGTGAAGCACAACAACAACAAGAATTAATTGATACAACAAATGATTTAGCACAACCAATCAATTGGGGTGATGATATAACTAGTAATTCATCTGAAGATATTAAAATTGAACCAGTTAATCTTGCCGATAATAGTTTTGTGATAAAACCAGAATGTAATCGTGTTGATGATGATGATGATAATAATGATAATGATAATAATTATAAACAATTTATAATTGAACGTAAATCACCGGTTGATGGTGATAATGATAATCAACAACAAAAACGTCCAACTGTTCTTGTACGTGTACAAGATGGTAATAGTAAACAGATAACAAGTGATGATATGCAAGGTGCTATGGCTTTAGTTGAGCTAAAAAATGCTTATAAATATAGAGTGTAAGGATAATTTTTTGATTTGTATTCGTTTCTATTCTCATAATCAATCTATACTCTTGTGATATGTCCGGTAACTTTAAAAAATTTCTGTTTGTTTGTTTGTTTTTTTTTTGTTTAATTAAATTATAATTGTAATTTTATAAAAGTTAAGGCTTTTTTTATTTCAATTTTTATTAACGATTCCAGCTAGATATTGTGTTCATTATATATTTTTTCCCTCTTAAAAAAACAAACTAGTACAAGGTAATTAAAACATATATATTCAGTACAAAGAGAGGTTTGCAAACCATTTAAAAATCAACCTTCCTATATCTATATATACATTTTAAATGTTTTGTAAATAAAACAGAACTACTGTGTGGTCCAAAGAACAAATTCTAATAGGCTAATGCTCATTTACTTATAGGATTAGTTCTTCTGTGTATTACTTAACATCTTTAATATTTTTTTTTTGTAAGTTATTTACTGTTGTTTTTGAAATAACTCTATCACGTTGTTCATATTTATGCTTTATTCATTGTGTGATGCACAATATTATTCTGTTCACTATTTATTTTAATTATTTTAAACAATTAAAGGTAAATGGTATTGGATACAGCTATGTTCTGTATAAAATATTAATAAATAACGTTTTTTTTTTAATTATCATAGAATTTTGTTTTTATATAAAATCCTGAAAATTACAAAAAATTTATCCTGATCCTGTTCAATTTATTTTAAAATTTAAATGTAATCAGTGGGTTTTTAAATATTTAAAATCCCAAGGGCTGACATTTTTAAAAACAATGGCGCCACAATAGTTGGGGAATTTTGGATTTCGACCGGTTGGGATTATTGGCGACACTGATTGGAAAACTTCATTCTTTATTTGTTGACATATGTTTTTGTTTTCATCTATCAAGGAAATTATTGGGAAATTTTCGAAAATTTCCAGAAAAAAAACATGTCATAGTTGTTGTTTTTGTTTATATCAGAGTGGGAAATTTTGATTGATTTAATCAAAAATGTCCCTTTTAAGTCTTGTCAAATTTTGAAAATTGCCCCTTTTTGTGTTTGGAACAGCTCAAGACATGTCGATTGTAACAGAAAATAGCAATAATGATGAGGAAAAAGTTGACGAATATACGTGGGAAAATTTTGGAAATTGGTTGCATTGTATTTGTGTTGTTACGTTTGATTTAGAATTAGGCCAAGCTTTAGAGGTAGGTCTCCAATCCATTCCATAACCTTTACTAGTTTTTTTCTGTTCTTTTAGAGCACATTTCCCAAACATATAACACTAACAAAGCAAGAAATCTCAAATATATGTTATCTAGCATTTCCCGATTCGAATTCTGGTTGTATGGGTGATACAACATTCGTTATCAGACTTCCAAGTAGTCCAGGAAAAAACGTGAAATTGAGCAATGAATATTTACAATACAACAAGAAATGTCCACCAGTTCTGCAAGTACACTCATCATACTATTGGGGATATGTCTATTTTCGACAAGTAAAAGATATCAGTTTACCGAGAGGATATTTTCAAAAAGTAATCACACAAAGATAACCCTCTTCAAAACAACAAGTGGTTCAGTGGCGTAACTACACCCTCGCACCGCACGGCGTTGATGCAGAAGGCCCGGTCGTACAAGAGCCCAAATTAATGGTATATAACTACGGACTTTACTCGTATCATTTTTACATTTTGGCACTCGAATCAGATATTTGTTGGATGTAACAGCAAGTTTGTGCATAGAGAATTGTATGAAATGTTTGTACATTTATGTGGAGCTATATACCAATTGTTGAAAAGCTTCTAGGTACATAGGCGAAAAGAAGCCGGGGCAGGAGTGAGAACACTTTATAGAGATTTTGTATAAGGGCAACAGTAACAAAAATGTACAACATGAACGGAGCGGACTTCTTCATTGTCCAGAGCAGGTAAACTTCTACCAAAACAAACCAATTTTTGTCTCTGTTGCCCTTATACAAAAATCTCTATAAAGTGTTCTCGCTCCCGCCACGGCCTCTTTTCGCCTATATACCTAGAAGCTTTTCAACAACCAGTATACTGTAAAAGTTCACACTTCGAATGTAGTAAGAAAGCTCCCGACATACAGATCTGTTGACTAGACGTTGACTTGGATCTTCAACATGTATCGACAAAGATTTCGACTATATTTCTTGAGAAATCCACGAGAAAACGATAAAAGAGGGCCATTTATAGCAAATTAAAAATGAACACGAGTTTAGTAAAATAGTCGATAGTCTGTATTTTGTCTGTGGATTGCTAACAAACTTGACGGTACGTTTAGGGGGCCCTTTATATTATACAGTAGAGGGGCTCCCTATGACGAAACTTGCGGGGAGTGGGTGCAAAATTTGTAGTTACGCCACTGAATTGGTTGTTGGAACAGGGTTTCTTACTGTTTTTTTTTTCTTATTATTTAAATATTTTTAGAGTGTTGTTATATTGTCGAGACTACCTTTCAATAGTTTATTTATGAAAATTTGTAGTCTATTAGCACCTGAATATTTTGACCATGGTGAAGTCAGTTTAGAAGCCTCTTGTTATAGTATTGAACGATGGCCACCACCAAGACCTGGTTCAACATTGAGTCTCCCTCTGCTCGGTTCAGTTTTTCAAGTATTTTTACTAAAAATAATCAATTTTTGATAAAAACAATTAATTATTTGTATGTATTTAGGTTCATATTCCACAATCTGGAAATTATTCAGCAAATCGTCCATTAAATACAATTAACGAACCAGCAGAAAATCAAATACAAACCTCAATAGAAGATCTGGATTTTTTTGATATTTTACAACCTGTTTTATCACATATTCATTTACTATGGGAATTGATTTTAACATCTGAACCTTTAGTTGTTATGGCATCGTCGCCCACTTATTGTTCTTCAATGGTATTAGTTTTAACCCGGTAATATTTTTGGTTTTTCTTTTTAAAAAAATTATATGTAATTATTATAATTTTTAATATTTCCAGAATAATTTCTCCTTTAAAATATTGTGGTGATTTTCGTCCATATTTCACAATACATGATAGTGAATTTAAACAATTTACTAGTAAAGGACAAGGACCACCACCCGTAGTTCTAGGTGTAACAAATCCATTTTTTGCAAAAATTCTACATCACTGGCCACATACAATACGTTTAGGTAATGATTTTGGACAAAATCAAAAATTTAAATTGAAAAAAAATGGTAATTTTAAAATGTTGGATAATAATCCCGGTGTTTATACAACATATAAACCATTTCTACAAAAAGATAAAACAATTATAAAGAAATTATTATCTGGTATAACATCGAAACGACCATCAGAAGTACAATCAGCTTTATTACGTAAACATTTATTAGAATTAACACATAGTTTTATGATACCGTTAGAACGATATATTGCCAGTTTAATGCCACTACAGAAGAACATATCACCATTTAAAGTAAGTAGTGTGTTTGTATTATACCGGTTGTTGGCAAGCTTCTAGGTACATAGGCGAAAAGAGGCCGGGGCGGGAGTGAGAACACTTTATAAAGATTTTGTATAAGAGCAACAGAGACAAAAATTGGTGTGTTTGGGTAGAAGTTTACCTGCACTGGACAATGAAGAAGCTCCCCCCCCCCCTCCTTCACGTTGCACATTTTTGTCACTGTTGCTCCTATACGAAATCTCTATAAAGTGTTCTCACTCCCGCCCTGGCCTCTTTTCGACTATATACACTTACGTGCATATAAAAGAGAACGACTCTAGGGTAAGAAATGCTAGTATTTTCGTTGATGTAAGTTAGGCTTTTTCTCTCTTTAGAGTAGAGAAGTGAAGAGATAAAATATCAAAGTCCACAGCAGTGGACAGCCAAGCACTCCAAAATCCATCTTTCCTATCCGATTCGCCAGATTCTGGTCTGTGAAGCTTAGCTTGTCTTGTGAAGACCACCTTCAGCAGTCCGATTTACACACGTCCAAAAAGAGCGTTCTCTTTTATATGCACGCAAGTGTACCTAGAAGCTTGCCAACAACCGGTATGGTCCGTTGTTGATGTGCCAATCAGTTGGATTCACACGCAACTCTACATCTTTATCTTTATCTCTAGAGGAGTTGCTTGGCAGTTAAAAGCAATCCAAACGAAAATCCACATCTTCATCTTCTCCCCACCCATTTACAGCCAACAAACTCGCGACAGGGATATAAACTTGCGATAGAAACAAGGATAGATATATGATTTAAATGTCCCGCTAAGCTTGCTGGGCGGAGCAAGCAAATCCTTAAAGTGTGAGGACGCTTGAATTGAAATTTCCTTATGGATATCCATAAAGAGTGAGAAGAAGATAAAGATCAAGAGTTGCGTTTGAATCCAACTGAATGTCTGTTGATGACCTGATTTGATCGCTGAAATCACTCAAGTCAGGTCATCATCTATTGTACACCGTTCTCGTTGAATAGACCGTATCAGAAATATGTTTATTTAAAATTTTCAGGCCACACCAACTCCTCTGCCATTTAATCCAGATGATTTTTTTGCAACAATAGAAACAACAGGTCCACAATTAACCACTGGTATTAAAGGTGATTGGATTGGTTTATATCGTCGATTTTTTCGTTCACCTAATTTTAATGGATGGTTTAATATGAGATATACTGAATTAGCATCAAAATTACAAGCTCTACATTTTGAAGCATTATCAGAAGCTGTAAATCTATTATACTTTGATTTTTTTATTATTAATTTTATTGATTAAAAATATTGTTTTAGGATTTGAAAGATTGGGTACAAGGTAAACCGGAAGTTGAAATTGTTGATATGGTATTGAAATTAAAAAGTAAAATAATTAAGTGTAAAAAACATAATATACCAGTTAATGATAATGTTAAAGAACAATTAAATCAACGATTACACGATATTATTTATTCACTTCCGGATGATTTGAAAAATATCTTAACAACTACATGATAATAATTGTTTCTAATTTGTTTAACTATACTATTTTTAGATTCTAGTCTATTCCGTATACTATTATTCTAAACCAGTAACATATTTTCTATTTCTACATATTATTATTATTTCATTTCTAGTCTTCACAAATAATCTATGTACAGATAATAATAATTACACCAGTTAAATAATATTTTTATATTTATATAATAAATGAAAGTTTATTGAAATTGTTAAAATTAAAAAAAAAGTATTAAAAATATGTTCCTGGTTATTTTAAAAATCTGTATTGCATTTTATATAAAATGGCTGTTGAAAATTTGTTAATTAAATTTACAGTGCGTTCTGTGAAATTTATGATCAAACTGTGCCGTCACAAACGTATATCCTTGTATGCATAATAGTTCAGCTGCTTACTACTGTAACGCCATCTATTCAGATTTTAGAGTATTTTCTCAATAATATGATAGGTTATAGTAACAAATGATGAAGTGTCGACATACGTTCGTTACGTCATTCTAAATTAATGCTCACTTGATCATTAATATTGTAGATCATACTGTATATAATTGAACTGATAACAAATATGTTTCGAACAAATTATTAGAAAATGTGCCAAAAATGGCCTATACTGCCAGTCCATCCAATTTGTAAATTTTTAAATAGTATAGTTAATAGATATAATTTATTAGATACATTGCCAGACGATTATGAACATTTTAAAGTTTTAAATAAAACATACAAAAAACATTTTTTTTTTAAGAAATAATGCTCAGATTTGTAAGGCTGTTATTAAAGTTGAAGGGCGACAGTTCTCTATAATTTGTTTGCGTTTCAGTCCTTAGACCCCTGTCAGACGGACACAATACAATTCAATTTAACCAAGTTCGCAATTACCTTGGTTCTCAATTTGCCGTGTGACTGCATAATATTCAATTAATGAGCGGTGAAATTTATTTAGTAAATTGGCTGTTCAGAACTCTATTTAGCTAAATTGTGTTAACTACGCATGCGCGGCATCTAAAAGCATGGCTGCCATCGGCTGTTTGTTCAAGAAACACACACAACATACACATGACCATCTATGCCTTGCGCGTACGTTAATTGTAATTGTGAAATGCCCGTGTGGCAGGGTAAAATTCATCAATATTTCAATTTCTATTGACCTTGTCGCTAAATTGAATTGTGTTGTGTTCGTCTGACAGGGGTCTAAGATACATTAAAATTTTGAAGTGTTCAATGGCAGTGTATTATCATTATTATTAGAATTCATTTTATATAGAAGCTGTTCCATTGTAAAATACCTCCTGTAGTCTAATATTAAAGTATAAATATTTAAAAGATAGGCAGGCGTAGTAGAAACCCCTAAACAAATCAGGCTGTTGTAAAGAACAAATTTAAAGAAAAACACTGCCTCTATTAGGAAAATCTAAAAGAAATGGTTCTCTGGACATCTCAAATAGAAAGAAAACACTAGAACTCTGGCAATTAAGCAGGAAACAATAGTGTTCATACATCACAGAACTACTAACGGAACACTGGCGTATCCAGGAAACATCTGCATACAATAAGGGTTGAAACGATTTCCCAATACGAAAGATACTCCAATCAAGTTTTACTGCACGAACTTGCTAACATCTAAGGGCTTCATATGATTTTGAGCCTCAAGCCTAATGGGACCAAAAGCCCCCTCTTGATGTCATACTTCCAAAAAAGATAGATTGTATAATCAAGATTGAACTGCTGGGGGCTCTGAAATGTAAGTTTCATTGGTTTCATAGTAGATTCGGCACTGCTCAGGCTCCTAATAAGGATGAGAATACACGGGGAGATCTTCATTCCCTTAAAGGCGTAAATACTGTATTACTTACAAACCTATAGGGGTCTTAGAAATTTTGTGAATATTGACTTCTACAATCAAATCACTTTGCGGTAGCACCCAATAAAATAGTTCATTTACTACATCAGCAACAATAGACAATTTTAATTTACAATCTTAAACAGATGTACAGAAAGAGGGACTCAAGCAAGATTGTAAATTAAAATCTTTTATTGGGTTCTACTATAAAGTAATTTGGCTTTTATAAGTCAATGAGCTAATATTCACAGAAATTCTCCGATCACTATACTTAGATGATTGATGGGCGCAAAAACGCGGATTCAGATACACACAATAATAATAACAATAATGATGAGTGTTTGCCACGAAAATGTACAGTAGAACCCACGGTATGTAACTTTCAAATTGTTTGAAAATCGATCCAACCAAGGGAGGTATTTTTCATTGGAATATCTATATAAGCCAGGAATAATCAAATTGTTTTAAAAGGTCAAGGGAATATCAATCCTGATAATAATTTAGTAAATTACAATTTTTTTTAATGTATATTAACATATTATTTTTAAATGTTTGATGGCCTTTATTGTAGCAATAAACGGTATTTTTTTTTAAATTGTTTCATTTATTATCGAAAATAGTAGAATTTGGTTATAACGGCATTCAAAAGATTGATGATAAATGAATGGAGTGGATATTTTTTCGCAATAATTGTGTTGTCGCAATAGCCGAGTTCTACTGTATTTGAGAAACTGTTGAAAGTGATAGTGGACGTCCTTGAATTTGAGTACTGTTTTGACGTCATAGTGGTGCCGACCAATCAGAGATCAACATTTCACCCACCATGCTAGGTTAAAAAACTCAGAGAAGTGTCAAAGTCGAAGTGCAACAACAACAATTATTATCAACGGATTAGAAATTCATTGTTTTTTTCCATCATTTTAATTTCGATTTTCATTTGATTTTGTTGGGAAATTTATCGAATTTGTGAAAAAAAAGAAAATGGGTCGTGTTTTCGTTATTGGTGTTGGTATGACCAAAGTAAGTATTACACACATACATTGACACATTTACACAGAACTATGGACTTTTCTTATTTATGTAAATTATGTACTTTGTTTATTGATAAAAGTTCGAGAAACCTGGCAAACGGGACGATGATTATCCTGAATTTGCAAAAGAAGCAATAACGAAAGCTTTAGATGATTGTGGGGTCAAAATATCTGAAATTGAAGCCGCTACTGTTGGTTATGTTTATGGTAAATATATATTTTTTATTTATTTAATAAATAATTCGGTAATTTGGTAAAATTTTAGGTGATTCAACATGTGGCCAACGTGCCCTTTATGAAGTTGGTATGACCGGAATGCCAGTTATTAATGTTAATAATAATTGTTCAACTGGTGCAACAGCATTAATGTTAGCAAAAGAATTCATTGAATTCGGTAAAAATGAATGTGTTCTTGCTTTTGGTTTTGAGAGAATGGAACGTGGTAGTTTAACATCAAAAGTAAGGCCCCGCCAAAAAAACCGTACCAAAAATGAGTAATTTTTATATAATTGTAGTTTATGGATCGAACAAATCCTTTAGATAAACATGTTCAATTAATGGCTGAATTAGTTGGCATTAATGAATCACCAATAACAGCACAAATGTTTGGTAATGCTGGTATAGAACATATGAAGAAATACGGCACAAAACCGGAACATTTTGCTAAAATTGCCTACAAAAATCACAAACATTCCGTCAACAATCCGTTAGTTTTCCTTTCTTAATTCAAAAACAAACAAACAGTAACGTAAATATTTCAGATATTCACAATTCCGTGAAGAATATTCCCTTGAACAAATTATGAAATCACCAACTGTTTTTGGACCATTAACAAAATTACAATGTTGTCCGACTAGTGATGGTAGTGCTGCTGCTATTTTAGCATCTGAACGATTTGTTAGGGCACATGGATTAGAAGGGCAAGCTGTTGAAATTTTAGGTATAGAAATGGCAACTGATCTACCATCAACATTCACTGAAAATAGTTGCATGAAATTGGTAAGTAAAAGCATATTTGTTGAGAAATATCAACATATATATAATCGGTGCAATTCAAACGCAACACTTCATCTTCATCTATAAATCTCTTAACGAGTTGCTTGACAGTTAAAAGCAATTCAAACGAAAATAAATGTGTAGCCTGGAGGAACACAAGAGGAAAAGAGATGACAAAATATTAGCAATCTTTGATACATGAATGGAAGCAAGATAACAAATATGACGATACTATATTATCCCACTACCATTCACAAGATTTCAAATAGATGAGTCGTCATGTATCAAAGATTGCTAGTCAGTTGAATTCAAAAGCAACTCTTCATCTTTATCTTTATCTCTAAGGTGTTGCTTGGCAGTTAAAATCAATTCAAACGAAAATCCACATCTTCATCTTCTCCCCACTCATTTACAACTAACAAACTCGGCCAATAGTAGACAAGTTCACACAGTAAAGAATAGAGATATAAATTTTTCCGATAGGGAAAAGGATAGATATATGATTTAAATGTCCCACTGGCTGGGCGGGGCAAGCAAATCCTTGAAGACTGAGAAGAAGATGAAGAGTTTCGTTTGAATTGCACTGATTAAATGTTTTATCAATTTTTCAATAGTTACTTGATAATTACTTGATCTTTGATCTCAATATTATCAAATAAATAACTTGTTATTATCAATCGACTACAAATTAGGCGAATTTTTTTATAAAAATGTGAATGAACTTCAAACCTTTCACTTTACTGTTATGTTTACATAATTAATTTTTTTTTTTTGTACTGAAAATGATCTTGTAACTGTTAATGTTTTTTTATCTATTTCCTTAGGTGGGCTACGATATGACTAAAACAGCTGCAGATCGTCTATTCCGTAAAACCAACTGTAATCCATCCGATGTACAAGTTGTTGAACTACATGATTGTTTCTCAGCCAATGAATTAATAACATATGAAGCATTAGGTTTATGTCCACCAGGTAAAGCTGGTGAAATGATCGATCGTGGTGATAATACATATGGTGGTAAATATGTGATAAATCCAAGTGGTGGTTTAATATCAAAAGGTCATCCATTGGGTGCAACTGGTTTAGCACAATGTGCTGAATTATGTTGGCAATTACGTGGTGAAGCTGGTGCTAGACAAGTACCAAATGCTAAAATTGCATTACAACATAATATTGGTTTAGGTGGTGCTGTTGTTGTTGCATTATATCGTAAAGGTTTCCCCGAATATAATAATAAAAAAATTGGTATACGTAATGTTAATGGTTTAGATGGTTTTTTGATAACACCATATATTCATTTACTTGAAAAAGCATTAAATGATGGTAAAGATAGTTTAATTGAAAAACATCGTGGTATTTATGGACTCAAAGTGAAAAAACCAAATGGACAACAAGGTTTTTGGATAATCAATTTGAAAGTTGGTGATGGTAGCATTGAAGTTAATTCGAAATGTTAGTTTTAAATTAAATTTAATCAATAATCGATTTAATTTAATTATTAATTTCAGTAAAGCCTGATGTGACTTTTATCGTTGCTGATAATGATATTATCGACTTAATTACTGGTAGATTGAATCCACAAAAGGCATTTTTCCAAGGTAAAGTTAAAGTACAAGGTAATATGGGCTTAGCTATGAAATTGATTGAATTACAAACCACTGTCATGAAACAGATCACCGATATTCGTTCCAAATTATAAAATATTTTTATTAATTGTTAGAATTGTTATCATTGGAAATTTTGTATTGTTTATTATGTTTTTTTTTGGGTAAAACTCGTATTTTTGTATAAAGGTAAAGGTATGTACTTTTTTATCAAATAAATCATAGTTATCTATAATTGATGTGTTTTGTTCAAAAACAGAGGAAACCCTATACAAATAAAATTAAATGATCATTAAGAGATGTTAGATAAGTGATATTAATGATGCGTACCCTATTTGACTTATCCCCAAAAAAAAACTTGTCCTCTTCTGTTCTAGTTATAATGATGTTCGTTAAATGTACAGTGTGGTTGTTACTATTTTTGTCAGTAAATTCGGATATTACGGATATGCTGGTAATAATGAATTATTTTAATAATAGTTAATTGAACGAATTGATTTTTAGAGACCGAAAACTATACGAATTTATAAACTAACTGGTACTTGTCCTGGATATGAAACGGCTCCAATTTATTTCGAAAATATCCATTTATCTCTTGTCAATCGTGTTACTGTCGTATCATTGAAAATTGTCTCCAAATCAGCGACAAAAAGTGGTTTAAAAGTAAGATAGATTTTTATTTGGAAATATTTCGAATTTTATTACTTTAAAGGGGGGTGGTGGGGAAACAAAAATACTAGGTCCAGTTAACATTGAACAGATGCCAGTCACGAGAGGCTTTAGATTCTTGTGAAAAATACCAAACAATCACCATCAATCGTTTATGTGATCTGCTTAATGCTCAAAATAAACCATGGTCACCGTTTGCAGAACTGGCACAACCACCGATGGGTTGTCCAATAACGAAAGTTCGATTTTTTTGATTTTTTTTTCAATTTACAGTTGATAACAAGTAATTTATTGAGATGATTTTAGGGCGTTCATATTGTGAGAAATGGTACTTTTGATGGTTCTGCTTTAGGTCATTTACCAATAGCTGGATGGTATTGGATTGTAAATGCTAAAGTAATGGAGGAGAATACAGATAAAGTCATGATGTGTATAGTACTGGAAGGGCAATTAGTACCGATTTAAATATAAGGGCCAATTGGTGTATAGTTGGTTGTATAAACACATGGCGTATTTTGGTAAAGATTCCTGGAATTTAATGTAGACAATTGATTAGAGATGGCGCAACATTTGTAAATTTATTACTATTTTTCAAAAAAAGGAGGCAATTTTGAAAATTATTATAATTATTTAGAAATATATACAACACTTGCCCTGTTTTAGTCATAAATATAGTAGAACTTTGAAAAAATCCAAAAAAAACTGTTTTATTTTTCGATTTCAGCACTGCAGGGGTGGTCTCCTGAAATTCCAAAAGAGAAAGTTTAATAATGGTCCATTATTGAAATTTTTCAATTTTCTGATCGTTTTCCACTGATATGGACAACATGGGGGGCTTTCTTCTGTATATAGGAAGCGGATAAAAAAAACTCGTTGAACTGGGCGCGTTTTAAGAATTAAAGACCAATCACGGTCTGGCCTCATAACATAGATACCTGACTATGACCTGTCGTCGTTTCAACGTAGGTCAATGGCAAAATTTTCTTTTACTTATAAATTGCTATTCGAACAAATTTTTTGTTCTTCAATAAATTTATTAAATCAACTGAACTACTCTAGCGTAACAGGCATGACTAGACAGGTTGATTTAAGTAAGTCTCTATTCGTAACATAATTCCGGGTTTTTGCTCTTCAGCTACAATTTAATGTGTACCATGATTGAAGGTAATTATTACAGAAGTAATCAAAGAAATGTATAAAGAAAAACATAGTACGAAATGGTGTTTTTCTTGTCGATTAAAGTTTACTCTTGTTTTTGAGAAAATAGACAAACATATACAAGTAAAAACCGGATTGTTTAAAACGACTGATTCGATTTCACAGCAAGAATGGAAAATATTCACGTTTTTAGTTCTTTTTCTTCTTCTTTTTATTTTAAAGAATTTATTTATTTATTTTACTCGCTAGTTTTGACCACAAAATTTAAATTTCATGGAAGCTGAGATTACTTATTTTTACGCTCATTATTTTAACTTTTTCTTGAATTTACTCTTTTCTATGGTGCTTTTTTAGGAAAATTCTTGAATCATTCGTTTCAAAAAAAACTAAGCTGTACTTCTTTTACATTTCTCACCTTCCCATTTGAATTTTCTATCCATATCATCCAAATAATTTACACCAGTGGTTCACAAAGTTTCTTGTAGAAGGGCCAAATACAAAATGACGTTGAACGTGTACATCAGTGCACTCGAAATGAAGGCTCATCTCTGCTTTCTCATAGTAGTCGTGGACGGCACAGAAAAGGCTCTTAGATCCCTTTCAGACCGGGTGAATCTGAATAAATCAGCAATATTCCGAATCTAAGGGACAACGATTCATGTCACTAGCCTCTTCACACAAGCTGAATCAATCAGTTATTTATTTTTATCACTAACGTAATGTATAATATATTGTTAATATGCTATTGATTCATAAATCAGATTGATGAAATTATCGTTTATTGGAATCACGATTCGAATCAATTGAATTAGATCGATTGAGGATTGATGCAGTGTACACGAATACATAGGCGATTCCATTGTTTCTAATGCATGCGAATCTTCTCCAATCAGATTCGGGTTAATTCTGATTGATCCAGATTCGTTTGATTTGAAAGGAGCATATGGCCCATGGGCCTGATCTATACACCATTGTTACATCTTTAGTTATTCAAGCATCAAAAAAAAAAACTTCAAATTTTAATTTTATTCATACACGTGGCGTAGAGAAACAAAAACCTTAATTAAACCAAAACAAACGTTTTCAGTTTAACAGAAATTCAAGGCATCTCTCATATTTTTTTCTTTCTATTATCCTTTTGAAAATCGTCCTGTAAAGACTAGTATTTTTCAATTATTGTTGCACGAATCTATTTCAGATGTGAATTATTTTAAAATTGTACACGTCTTTCGGTGTTTCGTTGATGTTTCTTGGAATCCGGCAAGATTAGTTAGAATTTTTTGGAAATACTATTAGTAATAAGTACAGTTGGGAGTTCCACGTGAGACCCAAATCACCTCTCGAGCTGGATAATATAGGTAAATAAAATCGGACTTAACTAATCAAAAAATATGACGTATAGCTATTAAAATTATTTAGATTAGCTCTCCAGTTTAGATTCACTATCACTTTTTCTTAAACAAAATCTTTTCAAACAATTACAGATATAAAAAACAGTGAATTTTGAAGGTGTGGTTCAAAGATCTGATTTCTCGCATTCATATTTTTGCGGCCGACATAATAGAGAGTGAATCTTTCGTTTTACATCCGCTCATTTAACCCAGATTTGGTCACCGGCTAGTAATTTTGTGTTAAGGAATAATGAAGATGATATACGACATATATTGGAAAATTTTTGTATAATTGAAAGTCCATTTTGCAATCGCTTTTGTTTAAAAAATTATAATAAGAGTTTTTTTTAATTGTTCTTTTCATTTTGATCATTTTGCAATATAGTACTCTCTCATCTGCATACATACTGAAATACGGGAATCATTAACTGAAACAGAAAATTTAATGTGAAATATGATCGGGACTAATTTAGGTGGCAAAATATCTTGTAAAAGTACAAAGAAATCCGGAATTTTTGTATTTTGAAGATCGATAAGTTGAAAGAAAATGCTGAAAATTTTCAGTTCTCTTCGTCGGGTTTTTCACCAAATTGAAAATGATTTAATGTGTAATTGCAAATATTTAGAAAACGAGCCGGATGTAGGTCTAACTATTAACGAACAAAATGGAAATCGGAATTGTTCACGTCCGTAGGGAAATCTCGATTTTGTAACAATTCAAGTATCTTTCATTATTAGTAGGATGAATGTACAGGTGATAAATAAATAACTATTGTTGAATATTTGTCTATTCAATCATAGAACTTTGATGATCATGATTATTTTCACTATGAAATCAATTTATAATAATATGGCTTTTTTTGTAGTATTGGTCGTGTTTTATGATTATTTATGAAATGAAAAGTAATATAATTTCTGGAAATACACACGATCATATTCATGACGAACATTACTTTCTCTTATCTTGTTTAGACAAGGCGGTTACTATTTACACGCGTCCATTATAGCAGTTTTTTTGCAGGACAGAAGTTGTTCAAGACGTGTCCCGTGTCCTTAATTAAAAAGCGTCTTATTTGTTTTGTTTTTTTTCTTTTCGCTAGAACTGAAATTTGAATAAAAATGTTAAATAAACGTTTATGATTAAAAATATTATTATTATTATTAATAATAATAATAAAGGAATTACCAAGTCAAATAATATATACCCACCTGCTGAAGAATGTTGAGACTATAAAGAGTCAAGTTCATTGGTTTCAAGGCCCCGCTTTCTCCTATGCCGGTTATTCAAGTATATATGTATAGTTTTAGACCGGATTCGTACTCAATTTATTAATGGTGTAATCATGAAAAACCATCCTAATACGTGTATGTCACCATTGAAGAATTCAATGACTATACGTTTCACATACATAAATTATCTGTGGGATGCAAATTTTTTAGAAACTATAGAAATTTTGAATAATTCTAATTTTTTTTTTTTTTTAATTTCAGATTGTTTTCTCTATTGTCCTAATCGATGTATTGGGTCACCGGTTTATTGGATACTCCAAATCCAAATTTTAACCATCTGTTACAATTAGAACAAGATCATAAAAATTGGAACCTAGAAATGCCGTTCATATTAGACCGATGTATCTGTTATAGGAAATTTCATTTATTAACAAAAAAAAAAAATTGATATTTTCGATAATTTATAGTAAATTGCGCAATGCAGTAGTCAAACTAATCAACACGGTTATTACATGATAAAATTTATTAAAGTTAATTCTATTCGGACGGCCGCATTTGCACGCCATACTAACGATTTTCATTTTGACTATTTCCAATTCAATCGACAGTAATTTTAATTATTATTTGTTTCGATTTTCCTTTTGATAACATAAATAGTAGTATTTTGGTTCTAATGTTTTTTTTTTTTTACCTACTAATCTACGGTAATCAAGCAAGGGGCATTGTAATAACGTTGCTTAATAATGATATAAAACCACGTTTTGTTATAAAAAAGGCCCTGTCAAGGGATGAAAATATAACACAAATTTTCATAGAAATATGCAAAGAAATCTTAAATAGATGCACAGAAAAAGAGAGATCCGTTCCTAAAAGCAAGTAAATTTTGGGAAAGACAAACCCAGGCAAAACTGTAAATTAAAACTGTCTATTGTTGCTGGTGCAGTATATATGTTACTGTCAATTTGATTAATTCCAAAGTTATACATAATCACCAGCTATTATTCATAATTAGCTAGTGTTTTGGAAAATTCGATTAATACGGCAAAAATCTTACTATTTATTAAAATCGTCGATGATTGTAGCTGATTAGTAGCCATATTGAACGATTTATTTGAAAGAAAAGCCATTTTATTTAAATAAATAGCCCTTTGTTCAATTTTGTTGCATATTTCATATAATTCAGGTTAAACATATGCATCACAGTACTAATTAGAGTAAGTACAGTAGTACTAATCGTTACCTGCCAGAATAATTCATTAAATCGAATTAATCGTTCAGTTTTGGATGTTATTCATCATAAATTCACAAATATTAACTACATTTTCCAATTGGTTTATCAATTATTGATAATTACCGGCGATTCTGCATAAACTTCGATCAATCAAATTGACTCTTTCGTTGGGTTCTATCATAAAGTAACTTGATTTTTGTACAGTTACGGGCACATAAAAGAGAACGTCTCTTGGGTAAGAAGTACTAGTATTTTCGTTCGTCTGAGTCAGGCTTTTTGTCTCTTTAGAGTAGGAAGGTGGAGAGGTAGAATATCTTTCCTACTAGATTGGCCAGATTCTGCTCTGTGAAGCTTAAGTTGTGTTGTGGAGACCACCCTCGGCAGCCCGATTTGCACAGGCCCACAAAAAGCGTTCTCTTCTATGTGCACGTAACTGTAAGTCAATAAGTCAATATTCACAAGAATTCTATGACAACTATAGAGTATTTTTTCACTGAAAATTCAAGCATCACCCTGTATATTTTTAAATATACACAAAATCTTTATAGATTTTACAAAAATTAAAAAAACTATTCACTGTTTATGAATATAACGTTCATGAAATTGAATAGAATCGTGTGTGTGTGTATGAGTGTGTTTGATTTGCATGTCTGAAAACTTGAATTTATTAACGATAATAATTAATGCGATAATTTTATTGTAGTGTGGTAATATAGCTGAAATGCCTCAACTTATCGACAATTCTCGGTTTCAAACGTATTAATTATTGTAATTTATTGAATATATACACAAATTCACGTATGCATAGTAGTATAATTTAAAATGTAACACTAATTGACCAATTTTTCTATTAGCTAATAACAATTTCACAGTAAGAGACCACCCCTGCTCTGTTATAATAATAGTAATAATAATAATAATAATAATAATAATAAAGGAAAGAATCGTTTTCAAAACGTAAATTAGATAAGGGCTCGAAATTTCGTTATACAGTAATTATAGAAAGTAGGTATTACTGGTGTATTTACACACAAATTCCCAATTTGATTACGCTTTATCCATTGAAATAAACATAAATGAGCAAAATTATCTTTAAATCTAATTGAAATAATTTCATTTTGTTCGACTAGACTTTTTATATACAATTTTGAACACTAAAAGAACTGTCTTTTGATATTCGACACGTGAAATGTTTGTAAAATAGAACGAGCCCAAAAATTAATTTAAAATAATCGCACATTCCGTCCTTTCACCCCTTTGTAATTTCCCGATATACGACTTAATCCCCTCAGGCTCTTGGGTGGTTTGTTACGAAAATCTACACCTCAAATTGGGCCCTTCTCTGTCAAGAGGGAGACGATGATAACAACGAGACGACACACTTGCTTCCATTTCAACTTAGAAAATACGAATTGCATTTTGTATTTAAAATATTATTGCAGTACAATGTAATGTTTTTTGTGTCTGATGAGACGATGTCTTTGTAGTTAAATGAAAATTTGCGTATAGAGAGGAAAAAAGGCGAGGGGAAGTCGGCTAATAAAAAAAAACAAAGAATAAATTCACAATAAAATTGTATTTCGTGATAAATTACAAATTTTAATTTGTTTTCTTGTTTTTAAAATTTAAATTTCAGATTTTTAAATACAAATTTGAATTACTTTTCGTTTGATTTTATTGTTTTCTCTTTTAAAAATAACAAATACAGAATGAATATGACAGAATTTGAGGATTTAAGAACGACAATATAATAAGATGCGGTAAACGTTCCGCTGAACGAAAATTTTTCAAAGATGATGAAGAAAATTTATTTTTAAATTGAGTTAACTTCTAGTCCTTATTCCTTTTCTCATCAAAATATTAATAAGAATAACTTCTGCATAAGTAATAAAAATTATTTTATAAGCCAAAAAGCTTTGAAACGTTTGTAAAGTAGTTTAAATATACTAATTGGAAGATCTTAATTGGGGCCAAATGGGCTCGTTCTATATATTTCGGAAGTTATATTAGTAGAAGAGGCACGGCTATATTTAAGTATAGCTTTCGTGAGTTTTATTAACTATCACGTAATAAATTGTGTGAAAATGATGACCGGTGATTAGAGGGAGACCTGTGCCAAGAAGCAATATTGGTGAGACATCATCAACGGTCGTTGTCGAGATGGATTTTAGAACGTGTATGTCCATTATAATTCATAGGCACATCAGTCCGCTTTCTGATACTTATTATCAACAACTACTTTCATCATCCTACTTTCTCCACTGTATTTGTGGTGATCTTAACGTCTTCAATGTCCCTACCTTTTGACTTCTACTCAACACTTAAATAAAAAGTGGGGGCTTTTATCTTAACTTACAACACTGAATGTATATAACTAGCATCTTTCCACATTAGTATTATTTTTTGAAAACTTATCGATATGGTTGCAAGTTAACTTATTATTAGAATACATGTGCCAGTGATAAGTGAGTGTGACCAATTAGAAAGGATATAATTAAAATTTGGATTATCAATATGACAATACAGGTAAAAATCAAATTTGTCCTTTTATTTTGCCTATTAATAAAGCTAACTGAAGGAAAATGTGTAATGAGTCCCTCCGTTAGTGTCTGTTAATAGTTTGGCTTCCAAGCTTTGATGAAAACAAAAGTGATTGGTTGCTTTAAAATTGATTTGCTCAGACATGTTTGAACTTAGTTAAATTGCATGCAGTTCATATATGTGCAGCTTAGGGCAACATTTGTAGTGGATAAGGGCATAATAGTAAGGTTGTGTTTCTCTGGTAAACAGGTGATTGGGACCCAGAAACGCTACCATTTGTGTACACAGTCTACAGATGAAACCGGATCACCGGTCATTGTACATAATAATTATGTAGTCTATACTACAGACTATAAGATATTCTCGTATTTAGTAATATGTATCTAAATATAATATGTATTTCCTGTGGTGATATTTAACAGAATATTCCCAGACAGTGTCTCATTGCAGTAGAGACTCGTTACATTACAAATTAATTAACATCTGTTTAATTTGCATTATTGTAAAAATATCAATTTTCAAATATCAAGTTTCACCATTTATACATCTCACAAATATAATACATGCTTCTAAATTAATTTAACTGTAGATTTGGCCAATTATATCTGCCGACCGTTTATTTCTAAAAAATTAATAGACTGTGTGAAACTACGAGCCAAAAAATCATATATTCCCGTTTTTTGTGTCTACTTTTATGATATATTAAATTAAATTTTAAGATAATGAATTAATTTCCTATTATTAATCAAATTAATTGAACGTATTTTCAGACAGTTGCTGCTTTATTGTGCATTCTGCTGATAACACAATATACGAGAGCAGTTGTGAATAGTCCAAATGTTGAATCGACAACTATTAAAATCGAAGAAATCAACAATACAACATCTAGCAGTTCTGGACAGGTGGTAGACTCAATTCCGGTTGAAACAGAACAAAAAGCTACTCGTCGTGATGCTCCAGTTCTGTCTCTTTCTGATTCCTATGGAGCACCTTTAACTTCTCAAAGTGGGAATTCGTATGCTCCAACAGGACCAAGTAATCCAGAATTACCTATTCCCGTATATGGAGTACCGGATGCACCATCGAATAATGTAGTGTATCCTTCACCTCCACCAGATATTCCTCCTCCTCCTCCTTCAAATAGTTATGGTCCTCCTCAACAAACTTATGGTCCTCCCCAACAAACCTATGGTCCTCCAAAACCTCAGGAATTATATGGACCACCACCGCAAAATATTTACGGACCTCCTTCTCTTCCACCGGCAAACAGTTATGGACCTCCTCCAACGAAATATGGACCTCCAATTTTAAATCAAAATTTTCCGAAGTTCCCAAAAGTTTCGTATGGTCCACCCAGACTACAATACCGTCCAGCAAAACCAATTTTCATTCCAAAAGGAATTAAATCAAACTATTCGCCTCCTAAACTTCAATATGGTCCACCAAAACCACTTTATGGACCACCACCTCCAAAACCACTTTTTTCACATACGAAGAATCACCATAAACCAACTCAAGTGATAGTGTCAGTTGAAAATTTCAATTCTGCTAAAGAAACTTATGGACCACCACCACTTTCAAGACCACAATACGGACCTCCAGAGCCAATACCTCATGGACCTCCACATCCAGGAGCACCAGCACCACCCACACCTCCAGATATTAAATACGATGGTTGGCAGCCAATACCTGGATTAGTTTCACGACCACCATCAGGATCTTATGGTGTGCCTGAAGGTCAACATCATAGTGCTGGAGATTTGCAATTTAACACTGATTTTATACCGCCTCCAGTTCAAGGTCAAGGATTGTCATTATCGTCTCATACTTCTTCTTATAGCTCTTCCAGTCATGGTTTAAGTGATTCTTATGGGGCTCCCTTAAATACAGTAACAGGTTCAGGGGGTATCGTTAGTTCTTCTGGACATGCCCATCATGACGACCACTCACTATCGTTGGGACTTTCTGCAGCTGGAATTCCCAGCAACCCTAATCAATTGTCAGTTATAAAGAGTATTGGCTTTGAGTTATTCCCTAATACTGGTGCTAGTGGAAGTTCTTACTCAGTTGGGTCTTTGGATAGTTATAGTGCTCCCCCACTTAGTTCTTATTCACCTAATGGCCCTTATGCTGCTGCTCATCCTTATAAATCAAATGCAATTTCCTCCTCTTTCGGCTCGTTTGGTTCTATTAAATCTCAATCAAGCTCTCACGGTCATTCTTTACCTTCTTCTGGAATTGGATTGATTCCTCCTAGTGGTGTTTATGGGGTTCCTCCAAGTGGCCAATACGGCACTCCTTTATTGAGTAAACCAAGTACTCAATATGGTGCTCCTCTTAATGCCTTAAGAATAAATCCTCCCAAACATCCTGTTATTTTTAGAGAGCCTGTTCCTTCAGGTTTAATCGAATCAATTGGAAAACATACTGCACATAAAGATGCTCATGGTATTATAGAAAGTTCACATTCGACCAGCTTTAATGGTCCAACTTACATTCCACCTCCTGTGCCTGATATTACAAAACCTAACAAAGTCGAACCTTCTCCGCCTTCAACGCTTTACAGTCTTCCAAGTCCAACTCAAGGTATTAATTTCCATGGTTCTAGTCAAGGTTTATCATCTGGTGGATTGAATTTTAATGGCTTTAATTTCGATTCAGCTCATTCTGGAGCTTTGACTAGCTATACAGCACCTTTAGGTGTAGTAGATGGTTCTTATAGTTTACCACTTCATAGCGGCAACGGCTATTCAATCTCATTAGACAATTCTCAGTCTGCCGGTGTAACTGTCGGTATTGACAATTCCCATCCGCCTGTAACAATTGATTTAACTGGCACTAATTTTGGCGGCTCTCCATCTAGTTACACTGGAAGCGATTGCCAGAAATCGCATTTACCATCTTTGTCATATGGTGTACCTTCAGGAAATAGCTATACAACGTCTTTATCGTCATACACAACGAACATTGGCAGTAGTGGTGGTGGTGGTGGTGTACCAGCAGCAACTTATGGTACTCCTGATCTTCATACAGCTCATTCGCAAAAGATAACATCTGGTGCTTCAGTAAATTCTATAGAAAATGAAACACAAGAAAAAAATTATGGAAAATCATTAGCTGACAGTTTTATACCTGGTGGTGAATTAGTACCATCAGAAAGCTTAGATATAAATAATATTCCTTTAACTGGATCATTGGGCAGTTATACACTTCAGATTCAATCAGCTGATGGTAGTGGATCTGAAAACAAAGTTCCACATGCTCAAGTCTTGAATGATGGTTTATTACAATCGATTTTGGCTGCAATTGAACAGCCACAACAAAAAGATGCAACAATTGTGAATCAACCATTAGTACCATTACAGACTGACTTAGCTTATAGTAATGGGCATGTTGTAGCTTCATCTGATATTGCTCAAGATGTAAATGGTGAACATTCCGTGACAAATACAATTATAGTGCCAGCACCAGCTACAGATGCTACCCCAGATGGAGCAAATACAGGAGAATCAGATACTAGCACAGAATCTGATTTGCACTTAATAGATAACAACGAGATTGCATTATATTTTAGTAACAATTCAGAAAGTAACAGTGAAACTGACAAGTTAAACAATACTAGCACCAAATCGGATACAGTCCGGAATGGTCAACAGTACGGAAGTTATGTTTCATTTAAAACGCCAAACGGTGGTTATGTATATGGGGATTTGGTTGACAAAAACGTCTCTGGTGGTGGGTCCGACAAGAATTAAATGTGGTAAAAACGTGCTCAAAGACTATTATTCGATTATATTATTTAGTACAAAATTCTAGTAAGGACTATAATCGATCCAGCTAGAATTTTTTTAATATTATTATTTGTTAGTATTAGACAAATCACTTTTTCGACAAGTCAATAACTATTTATAAAGTGACTTTGTGACTTTTGATTAGCGATTTATTTAATTTATTGCATTTTAATTGTAAACTGTAATTATGGCCAAATTTTTTTTATACAAAATAGAGTCATTTCAAGAAATGTCGTTAATTGTTTTGATTTCTGTGCGACCAAAATCTTACCAATAAATCAGTTACAATATATTGTGATTGAGATTGAACAGAGGAAATGATTATAACTTAAATGGATTAATCCAATGATAAATAATAGAAAAGCTGAGAGGATTTTAGAAATTTGTTGAGCTGTTGATTTGAGACAACGATAATGATGGATTATTAAAGTTTAATATTGAACGAAAAATGACAGACTCTAATAATAATAGTCAACAATTTTGAGTTAATTTCGAGAAATCTCTTAATTTTCATTGAAATTGTAAAAAACCTTTCATTACACAACAATTGTGCAATTTATACAATTAGTTCTGGTTGTATTGAATGCGTTTCAGTAATGGACAAGCTTGCTTACTCATCATAACGAGCTTATTCCAAATTTTTTTTCATTTAAAAAGCAAATAGATTTTCGTATTGAAAGCGAAATTCCTCACATATAACAGAGAAAAATTAATATAAACATACATGTCTTAATAATAATAATAATAATAATAATAATACTAATAATAGAAATTATCTTGAACTTTAGTGATGATTGAAGTCAAGTGTACAAGCTTGATTTGTGGCACTTTCTCTTGTTGGCGTGGCATGTGTACATATAACTTCCTTAAATAACGTTCAAGGCTAAAACAATCCTCGTGTTAGTTTTATCGATGGAAATTGTTAGGCACTTGGTGTCTTTTTTTCTGCTTCCTGTAACAACCATCAATGTTTCAGCTTGTATATAAAAAAAAAATCAATTTCCCACACGTGTCAAAGATACCTAGCTTATATAACTTAAACATAAATAAAGTGTATGATTGGATTAATCGTTCGAGCTTAATCCTTTTTATCGTTTCTTGACATGTGGCGATTTTCTCGAATATTGCTCGTTATTAACTGTGAATTGTTTGTTATTCAATATAATCCAATAGCAGTCAACTCTAAAATCCTACACACAGAGCAAAATCAACATAATTATGCATTGTTTTAGCAATTCACATAATGAATAATAATTTTATTGTCAGTGTATTAGTGCACTTAATATTGATATCGTAAAATGTTCGAAATTTTCATAAATTGAAAAAAATCGTTATTTTCTAATAGTTACCTAATTATTTCAGTATAGTTCCAATAAAAAATACGTCTGAAATCATCGAAGAAAAAATTTTCATATCTCTCCAAAATGACCTGAATATCATCAGACTGTTAATCATTTTGATAAAAAAAATATTTTCGATACGGGTCGTGCCATAGGCAAAGACGATGTCGACTAATTACATTGATTCAGTAGTCTTGTATATGATGTGTTCCACATTGTAAGAATGAAGAGAAACCTGGCCTTAAGGAGATAGCTAAGGAAGTAGGACATAATAGGGGTCAACTTCCTCTTAAAACATTTCAATTCACTTGTTCCAACTATTATTTATAGAAAAAGAAAGCATTACAATACTAACCAATCAAATTTGTTTATACTTTTGTATTATTTAAAAATATTGTATAAATTATATAAAAAGAAATATATATATATTTCGATGACAAATTGTATGATAAAATAAACTTGTGAACTGGGAAAACAAAGGCATGAAACGAAAGTAACTGGCCTCTGATGAAGGATATTTATCCCGCCAGGCACGTATGATACGTTTAAGGCGACCCCTTTTTCCAAGGGGTTTGGTGAACAGAAACGACCGGAATTGTCAAGCAACTTGCAAATAATCCGAAAAAAATTCGAGTATTTGTCAGATTTTCTTTATTCAAACTATATTTCATCGATTATTATTATTATTATTATTATTATTATTATTTATAAATACAACACAAATTTATTTGGTAAAACGAAGTGTTTAAATCGGGTTTGGTAATTGAATATAAATGGGATAGAGGAGCATTTGATGGCATCAATGTGTCTTTCTTCTTTAGATAAGCATCTTTTAGGGTAGTTTGAGTGAGAAACAGGCGTCCATTGTACGGAATTGTAGCAGAGATTCGATTACTTTTGTGAATCATAAAAATCCCGATTAAAATTGTGAAATTTGAGCAAATCTTGACATATAAATAAACATTGAAGGGGTATCGCTCAATATAATGCTTCGTAGTGATCAAAATTCTAAAATATTCATTAAGACAAACTTCTAAATATAAAATAATACTCTTGATGGTGTACTGACTGTAGCCAATCGCTATAAAAATTATATTTTAGTTGTACTGTATGAACTTTTGTAGTCAAATACAATGATAACAATAACAACAATAAATATGTGGAGAAATTTCGTATCACACTGATAAATTAGCAAGTTTCACTTTATTTTTGCATATTTCTTGTTTGTCTAAAAGCAAAATAGAAAATAATATAATATATTAAAGAACGAGTTTCATAAGGCATGATTTTGTCGCACGCGTTCAAGTTTAAAAAACGAGCTGCCAAACGACGAGTTTTCTAAAGGACAAATGCGACAACGGTCTTATGAATTGAGATATGTTATTAATAAATGAAATTTTCTGCATCTAAACGGAGGCTGTTTTGATACAGATTTCAGTTGCATAATGACTTCATTATCATCATTGCTAGGTAAGTGTGTATAAATTTTTCTTTATTTTTTTATTAACAAGTATTATTATGATTATTATTGAGACGAAATATCTAATTGCTTAACTTTTAAATTACATGTTAAGTCATCTTCATCTCTCCTCATCTCATTAAACGAAATTCGTCTTTGGTTACACATTCTATATATATTTCTCCATTTAGTTTGTTTTGTATGAGTTACTTCATATTAGTTGATATCCACTTTATTTTCATTCCATCAAAGTACAAACATTATCTTAATTAGTGCAATATCAAACAAATAATATAGAAATCTGTACATACACGCAACTTGAAAGTATAATAATTACACAAATTTGGTTTTATTATTTCAAGTTGTTTTCTGTAGAAAATAACATATTAATTAAATTTTAAATTGATGCTTTTTTTCGTCTAAATTATCAGTTTTTGAAAGGAAATTATTGTTGAGGAAGGTAGAACGCTAATTTTTATTTATTCTCATCACGGAGACGCATAAATTTACTTTTTATTTATTATGGAATTTTACAAAGCTATATAAATAAAAATACGGTAATTTTATACGTCTTTTTGGTGTTCCTTTTTTTTCTAGAAACTGTTGTTTAGCGAAATAATTGGTATCTAAGTATGTATTGTAATTTTTAAAATATTGATTTTATCTCCAATTATAAAGCATGCTGATATTCATTATCAGATTTGAATTTCAAATGACTTTCATTAGATGTTTATCTTATTGTACACAAGTATGAATGGACAAGTAATAGAAAGATTTGAAAGAAATCTTCTAACTATTCAAATACTAGTTTTGTGTTTAGCTGATAGGATCATTTTTGAGTTTTTTTGTCATATAACTCGCTGTATTGTAAGAAATAAGTATAGGTTTTCCCCCGATATTATTTTGTATTTTTAGTTGCCTAACAACAGTATCGGTGCGTTACACGACTTGAAAAATTGTTGTTCCCTTTCCATTATATTCTGAATATTTTTGTTTCGATTTTAAAAATCGTAATTTTAAAAACCCACCCTATTGCATTGAAATTCTATTCTTAATATTTGGAGCTTCTATTCAATTGCCCTCTGTAATGCATTTAGAACTACAACATTATAGCACATTTATGAAGTTGTAATTATGAGGTTTGGATTGATGAAGCATTAGCTAATAAATTGCACCAATTAGTCTTAATACTAAACTCACTGTTTGTGAATTTGATTGATTGGGTAAAATTCAGATGTGTATTACAGTAAATGGTAATACATTCCTAGTAATTATAATACTTTATTGTTGTGTTACAGACTGCGACCCATAGTCTAGTTCTATGTTGCACCATATGCTAGCAATCGAAGCGATTCTGTTCACTTTTGCTTTATAAACCCAATTCCGATAAGTCCACACCACATTTTGATTCTATATACTAATATTTCATTTCTCACAGCTGGTGAGGACAAAAGACTTACCAAAATTATTAAAATGATCACATAAAAATAATTATGTATAACAATTTTGCATTTATGATGTTCTATATTTCTATAGTTATCGTTAATACTGCGCTAGGTATCCTAATTTGCTTAATATCCTACCTAGTATGTTAAATAATTTATTAGTATACTCGTGTTTGTTAAATTGTATGCAAATATATTTTGATTCCCGATTCCGGTGAATATAGTATTGGCAATACGACATAAAATATGAATAATATCGGTGGTTAGTACAAAAATACATCATAGCGATTAACTTTGAGTACATAGTTATTAATGCAACCATGAATTTGTGATTGATATATTGGAGTGTTCATCTGTATATATGATGATTTATCGAATATGTGGACAAATTCGCATTAATATTACTCAAAATGTTTGTTTTACATGTGTTGCTAGGTTTGACAAAAATACTACACTTTGTTATCATTTTGCACCACTATGTTGGTAACTATGTAACATTTCTGTTTTCAGATACATTACAGAAACTTTCGTTTACTAGTTTTGAATGGTTTTATTTCATTATTAAAATTGTGAATGTTTTTTATGCAATGCGTACGTTTTTAAAGTTGATTGTTCAATTAATTTTGCATTAGTGGTTATTCGTAGAGAGATTTTGTTGGAGTTATTCCAGTTTTGGCAGCCGTGGCGATTACTTTCCGAGTAGTAGAATTAACAGATTAATATATCTGTCTAGAAAGAGTAACAGTTGAATTATACAAAGTGCGGGGAAGTTTTATGCAAATGAATGAATGTAATACGAAACTCGCGAGCGTGAAACAAAGAAAAGGAAAAATAATTTAGGGCTAGGAGAAAAGTAACGAGATATATTGTTTAGAGAGTGAGTTAAACTTTTTTTTAGATGTAACATAGTAGCAAGTGAAAGAATTTCAAGAAAAGATTTATTTAAATCAAGTACCGTCTTCAATTCCCAGCTCATCCCCAAGTCTATATAAGTTCACAACTTCCAAAAATTCACAGAGAACAATACAGAGTTTCCGTGCCAACACGTTTATGTAATTTAAGTCGTGCAGATTGCGCGTCAGCAATAATAATACAAGCGTCAGATAGATATGATATAGCTACAGGAACGTTCTTCGCAATATGCGCAGTGCGGATTGGGGGGTGTAAAAATAACGTTGTATCCCCCCGTCGTCTACACGACCGTATCCGAAAATAGTGAAACGAATACCGCAACTGTTGCGTTGCGGTCACCGCCGTCGCTTTAGCCCCCGGTCGAATCCTTAATTAAATCCGAATCAAAATCACCCGCCAAGATGAATTCTGTAACTTTTCAAACAGGAAATTGCTTCGGATCGGTTCTTGATTTCTTCCAGACAACGGAGAGCTTCATCTCGTGAAAAATTGGTTTCTGGATACAATTTGCTTTTACGTCTTTTATTTTTTTGATTGAGAGCTTGTTACAAGAAGGCGATAATACAAATACTAATTAAGGGTTTTTGTCTTCTTTCTGAATCAGATGATTTCAAGTTATAAAGGGTTTGAAGATTTACAAGTTTACCTACAACGGTTCCCTTATTATTTCAAATTCTTAGATTATAGTGAGTTTAACTTCTTATTTATTTAATTTTTTATTTAGTTAATTATTTACTGCCCACTATCATATTATTCGGGTGTTGATATTACTTGTTATTTTGATAACTGACGACTCCCTAAGATTTTCATTTCCCAACAGACGCAACGTTAATAAAGAATAGTAAAAGGAGCGTTAAAGAAAAATATTTAGTCTGCAATGTGGTTGGAGGAATCAGAGGGTTGAGCAATAGAGCTGGCAGCCGTAAAAACACGGTAAGGTAATGAAGTAGTGAATGCTGGTGCGGTGGATGCTAGCAGGGTTAAGGGATGCAAAAAGGCGACAATAGGGGATGGGTATTGTGTAGGGATATAGCCAGATTGCGGAACAAAATAGGGTCCAGTATGATGGTGTAGTGGATACCACTGAACAGTGTAATCTACACATGTGACGGCGCGTGTCCAACAAATCAATAGCCTGCACCAACCCCAACTACTAAGCACGTTTCTCTGCGAGTACTGTTACTTGCTGATGGTCGTATGTCGTTGTTTTATTTTCTACATTTCAACGAATAACTCTAATGTAAGTTTTAGCACTGGCTTTAGGAAGTGAATTTTCAGTTTAGTAATAGTTAAGATAATGAGAGAGTTTTAATGGTTGGCAAATGTTTATTGAAATAATTTGCTACAGTAATTACAGTCGTATTATGCTGTTATCAATAACAGTTTAAATATATACCATATGTTAACAGCCATAGATTAAAAGGACATAATTTGTGGTTGTTATCCAGTTTCCTTAAAAATATATTGTAAAATCAATCGTTGCTAACGTTTCTGCCTATCTTCATGGAGATACGCGGAAACTAAATTAAAACAAGCCTCAAAGGCTCGTTTTTCACGTCTCTAATTAAACTGTCAGACACATATATTTTATAATTGACCTAACATTTGATGTAGTTGCTGGACCAAAGTGCTAAGTTTTATTTTCGTTTGGTCGTCAGTGTTGTTTCTGGAACCCTTGTATTAACACAATGTTGATTTAAGCGACGACCCTCCAACCGTTTTATCTGTGGTCTTGAAGGTTTTATCCTTAGCGTAATTTTCACAATGGACTTTCCATACTTTAAATTTTCCTTGCTATATGTGATTAGAAATGAATTTAAAAGTTTCTAACGTAACTGCTACCTTTAACAAATATTTGTTTTGTTGATGGTAATAATTGGATATTTTCAGTAGCGTCACATGTAGTAAACGACTTGTACGTTAATGGTATGTATTTAATTAATATCCATTTATCATGGCTATCACAACGGCATAAAGTTTCTACCAGTATAATAAATAAATCCTCTTTTATTGAATTCTTCTAATTAAAAAGGTTTTGAAGATCTCGTACTTACATCCGCTTGCATCGTCAATATTTTAACGTCAACGACTATACCTGACATAGTGCCACATTTTACAGTGACGGTGCTATAAGTCGATCTAGTGGTGCGACAATGAACGTGCGCGCGTTACAAATGGTTCATTCATAAAACACGAACAACACATGAATAACGTTGAATATTGGGGGGAAACGTTAGATGGGCACATGACTTGATATCTTGGATATCTAAAGTTCTCATAGTTATGACATCATCTGTACTAGCTAGGAAGAAGTTAGCCAGCACAATTTATCTTATACGACAATATATAGTTTGTTCTGATAAAAGTAAGCTATTAAAATGGCTGTGTTTAGAAAAGGATACCATCTGAGGACAAGGCGCGCTCAAAGATGCTCATTAAGACATGCAAATGAGGCCAATTTCAATTCTTACAGCATTTGCAAAGTGGATTGTGCAGAGTAGAGTGGCAGCGCGTAGATATCACCACGAACTGCTTCTTGGGCTCATCAAGTCCATCGCACTCTTCTTATCCCCTCGAGTCTTCTATGTAAATGTCAACCATCAACACCACCCTCGGCGGTAATTGCTTATGAATTTTCTAAAAGTAATTTAATATCGATTAATTAAACTTAAATTTAGTATATATTGTTGCCATGTAATTCGCTAATTAATATGCTCAAACAACATCTGATGTTTGTTGTGCTTAAATTGTTTGTTCTTAGTGTTATTCGAGTGAAGCTACAAATTATAAAATTTTACGTTTATAATGTCGTTGATTTCTATAGATGGTAGTGCCACAGATCTAAAGAACAGGCTGTGGATTATATGAAATTTTCTTCATTGAGGCGTGACAGGCGTAGGGCGACGAATATGCACTTGACTGGTTCGTGAAATGAAAAACACACGCCATCCGGTTATTTCCTTCGTTGTCATCCCTTATAAATTCTATTAAAGCTCTCTGCAAACACAACGTTATTCCGACAAACGAGAGATAAAAGTAAATAAAGAGCGTTACTGCAGTAATTAGCGGAATGGTAGCCATTCGGGTTGTGACCATCAAAGACCAGTTAAATGCGTAAATATGCTACTGTTTTTTTTTTTGATGACAACTACTAATTAAATACAAAAATAGTTTTTGAATTTTGTAATCAACCGAATATAGAATGTCCTGTTAGACGTTTACTTGTAACAGGGAAAGCTCGAAGACGTAATGTCGCTAATTAATAGGAACGACCTTGCGGCAACGCGCTTCTGGCTTCATATCTTCTTCCCTTGAGGGCCATTGTACGCCCGCCAGCCTAAACCAACTGTGTAAGTGAATTAAAATATTTATTAAGGAATTCACATACACACGCCTCTAGGGATCCATGTTTAATTAGTACAGCTAACATCTAAGATATTTCTTGAATAATTAAATTTCGTGCTTAAACAACCATCTATGTACATATATACTGGGCGATCAGATTATAAAAAGACGAAATTGTTGTCGAATTTTCGACACTTATTAATCACATTATTATGGCACTTTTCTGATAAATGTAAATCACCGGCTGTTTTAATTTTTTTTTTTTTCTGGAAGACTATTGCCGTTAACTGAATATTCATGATAAGTCAACTTAGTGATATATTATTTATTTCCCTCGTCGTACAATTATGAAAATGTACACGTTGATATGTATATTAATATGCATTAATTGAGTAGAAATTTCAACTTGTTACAAAAATATAGCCTTATTAGAGTAGGAAACATGTCAAGTGCATTTCAAATGGATCAATTTATCAATACAAACTAAACACTCCTTTTCAGATTTCGTTTTAATAATTTTCCTTTAGCTGATTATTAAACCAACACAGTGAGGATTAGAGTTTCTGTTTAGCTTGACTTGCTCCCCTATTTTAAGTATGACCAACATTTTACACGACCATTGTTACATCTGTGATGTTTACATCCTTATCTCGACATGTCCTTTAGACCGCTTTTTGGATGATTAATGAAGACTAGTTAGACAAGGATCGGTAATAGGGAAAGGAGCAAAATACTCAATATATATATACTGACCGTGAATGCCGTCCATCAGTGTCTTTCTCTTCATGCTCTCAATCACCAAGATCTATCACTTGACAATTGTGTATTCATAGCAATTCAATATATGAATGACGTGTAGTAAAATTGAGTAGTTTATACAGAAAAATAAAAATTCGTAAATTTAGCGTCGCATTCTTATATCGATGAATGTTTTCAGTTATAATATGAAATGACAAAATGGATGTATCAGAAACGACCCATAAATTCTTCAATATACATATAGTCAATGCCATTTTACAGATGTTTTGTAGAGCGCAAACATGACATATACAGCGTTAAGTTTGATCTGAATATTCCTCTATATTTCAGTAACTTTTGAATATAATATGACACTAGTCCTTTAACGTATCTTTTAGAATATTCTAGAGGGTGTAAGCGACAACTGTTCTGCATTTCTTTAAGCCAAGATTCTACCTTGATTTACTGAATTGTGTTTCAAATAAATTCTTGAAAAGTTTGAGAAAACCTAACGAATACGATGCAACACAATTATTTAGATTATAAAAACATATTTCAAATTGTGGAACGACATTGATAAATTAAAATTCGATGTTGATTCATTGATTGAAGCAATAGATTTTTTTTTTGTCTGTTATTTAGTCCAACTTGTCGCTTTGGCATTTAAGAGAACACAAATCGCCTTTGTAAATGGTAATTGTCGTTGGGAACGATAGAAATTGAATCACGTTCCAATCACACACCCTGCATCGACCTCTTAGACGCTATTAAAATCACATTTATAAAAAACCAAAATTAAAATATACATTTTCCATCCATTTTAATTAAATTCTAACACAACAACAACAACGAAAACTTTTATTATAGGTAGTTTTAGCAATGATCGAGTTTGGTAAATCCGTTTTAAGCTCTCTTAATAACATACTCCACAAACGTATTACTACCCCCTTCTTGAACGCATACATTGTAACCCTTTTGGCAAATATCGTCTATCTGGATTTAGATGAAGGTTTCCTTTTTTATTATTATTATTATTATTTTGTCGCTTGTTAATGGTTCAGTAGCGTTGCTTCTATACAGACCGGGATACGCAATGCGACGTCTTTTACTGGGGGAAATATCTTCCCCTTAACTGAGATGATTTCATTGAGGAACGAACGAGAGAATACAATTGAAAGAAACACAAACCAGGTGGCGTACATTTTGACGACCCCACTTGTAAAACAAGTAATTGATTATTCATCAATCGGGGAAGAATTGGTCTAGAAAACGAACGAACGAACGAACGACGAAAATATAAGTTACGTTTTCGATTTTTATTCTGCAAGTTAAATTAAGAATTAAACAGTTCGTTGCACATTATGACTGCAATGTTGATGAAACAAGAACATTGATAAATAATTACAAACTGATAAAAAACAAGAAATTATTATTGACAAAATATTGAATTTAGATTAAAACAAATTTTATTCTGACAGGTAATAAAATTTGAATGATCTGAATGATCTTTAACTATTCTCAAATTGTGTTTGATTTGAATTGATTATTATTTAATGGGAAGTGGAGAATTCTCAAACCTTCATAAAGTCTCTTGTTTGATTTCCGTTTTATTGGCAAAGTGAAGATTTGGACTTTTATGTAAATTATCTAGAGAGAGTTTCAACTTTGAATAAATACATCGTTAGATATTTATTAAAATTGAGAATGGTGAAACACAAACGAACAAGATCTTTAAATGTAGATATAATATATAGATATATAAGTCTTATCTATATTTGAAATCTGTACTGGTACCAATATTATTTCATTTTAGGATCGCTTCCGAAAATAGTTCTCGGTTCATTGCATTCAGTAATAAACGGAAATAGCTTATGATCGATTATGGTTCCAACTTCCCTTTCTCGCTATGTGACATATGATCCTGGAATCTAACAATAAAGCCGGACCTTTTAATGTTCTATTGAACCTTTTGTGCAATGATTAGTTGAATTGACTCACTGTATTAGCAAAATGTTAAAATAGCCTTTTTTCAATTAAATTTATATGTTCTCTTTCTGTTCAGTTATTAGAATCCTTACTAGAATTGTATTTGTAATAAAATATTGATTGTAAATGTAGCGGTTGGCTATTGTTTGTCTTTAATTTCGGTTTATTTCGGATGTTTAACGGCATTTCTAAAAGATATCCTATTATGACAAGAGATATGATTCATTGAGAATACGCAGCTTGCAACCCAGTAACTTAATGGTGATGGTCCATAAAGCGAGACTGGCCACTCTAGCCATATTGCCACTATGGTCATCCGAATATGGAACATTAACTTGCGAGCGTGTGGTGATTATAGCCATATAGAAATGTGTTTCAATTCTATTTTTGTATTTTTTCTCTATTTACTTTTGTCTATGTATTACAAACAAGAATAGTATTGTGTTGGTTAATGGTAAATTAGCCTTCTTTTTTTCTTGAAAGCTATAACGTCTTTTACTTTTTGTTGGAAGATATTTATTGCTGCACATTAACAACATACATACTGTTGCTGTATCGTGTTTGTTTCATTTAGAAAGGCTTCAATGTTCTGTTTTAAATATGTTTTTAATGACTTGAATGAAGTAAACTCTATCAAATTTTCAGTCAAATTTACAAGATAAATATTACATTTGGCTCTCTAGTTGTTAACAAAATCAGGACGTTATTACGTTGATTTTCCCTAAAATACAGTTATCATATCAATCATGTTTACCCTTTAATAATAAATATGTTATTACTTTTTTAATGAAATTTGCAAATAATTTTATCGTGAATGTCATAGAAGGGACTTTCCTGAAAGAACAATGACTACAAGGGACGCCAGGCGACAAAGATGTCGTTAATAAGTTTTCTGTTGGCTTATTTTTAGAAGGACATTCTGATAAATTGCTTCAGCCGTCGACTTATTGTAACGTCGTACTACTATACAAATAAAAGTTTATTTAAAATGGTCTCACAATCGCTGACAATTTATCATTTTCTTATTTCCGGCATTTACAGAATTAATTTAACTCATCTATCCATTAATTTAATCAGATAACGATCGATATTGTAAAAAAGAATGTATGTAGTCCTTTTTTTCTTCTGTTTAGAGATAAAATCCAATTTAGAAGTCTGTTTAATAATGCAAGACCTACTACATGTTTATAATAAAGTTTGTCCTGAACAACGAAACCCTCGGGAACACCCGTAGTGTAAAATCGGGATGTAGAGGGCGAGGGTGAACACATAGAAACCTCAACTCAGGCAACCTTTCAAGTCTAGTATAAGTTACTCGAAAGTTACTCATAGGTGTGGCTATATATTTATCGTATAACTATTTTGTGGTCTTATTGTGTCTCTAGAGACCAGAGAATTGATTACAACAAAATAATAGAATCGGATAATGTTATTTCTTTTGTCGTTAAATTATGTTGAAATTGTTGATAAAAATTTCGTGAGAATTTTTCACCATTTCCACATACACATCTAGTTTATGAAAGTCAATATATTGATGCATAGTAAAAGACAGGAAGCGATGAATTTCATATCCACTCAACATAATCGTGCTCTACAAAAAACGGTAGACCCTGAGGGAAATCAAGCAGCAGCCGGGCCCAAGCAGACGGGGCTAGCGAAAGATCTAGCAAGGGAAGACTGAAACTGGTGCCAAGTGGGACTTGAACAACTGGGGAGCACATCAAGATGTTTCTTTTAAGATTTCCAGTTAAACGGTTCGAATGTTTGAAAAGTATTATAGACAGGATACTCAACAGGATCTTATTTACTTCTATCATCAGATACTTTATAAAACGGTCGGGTTTTAACTACAAATGAATCTCGATTATTCGTGTTTCAACAATATGTATTTTAGCCCTTTTACTCTGTTTATCATACTGCCTAATTAGGATCTTATAGATTTAATTCTCTGGTTAGAATTCTTGTTGAAGCATAGCACGTGTAATCTGAAATAAATATTTCTGCTTACATACATTACATGTATAAATGTAAAAAAGAATTTTTAGATGTTTTGATGATCTCCTTGAGTGAACAAAAAATATCAAAGAAAATTATTACAACTTAGAGAATATAATTGATGTAGTATCATGAAGTAACTGTTGTCATAGGGTCATGCATTGTCATTATGTGGGTGACCGAGTTAAAATTATCGTATCTCATGTGATGCATTGTTGTTGATAGATAATTATCTGAAAGTGATGTACAGATCTAATTAAACCACATAATAGTAACCTGTTATAGAACGTAATTCTTTAACGTGAAATTACCGCAATTTAATTGTTGCTGTCTTAATAGATTAATAGATATTAATAGAATTTTAGTATAATTTTGAGTTACTATTGACTATCTCACTTGACATTTATATTTAGTAAAGTTGTGTCGAGATGTTTCATCGATTAAGTCCGTCAATTTTCTCCATCGACGCTTGCGGCTGCTTGTTTGAACAACAGGTTCAATGCTATCGACAGTTTTGGTCTGATATACTAGACCAGTGAGGTTTACCAGCTGCCTATCCAGGAATATGTGTCCTGCACACACACTCCAAGCGGCACACCATCAATGCGGCTTCGTGCATGAGCGCGTCAGGATGTATTTGCTCTAGAGAGAGAGTCCCTCAAAGCTCACCCGTAATCCGACTTTTGTTTATTCATTTTGTTTGTATAGCTGCCCCTCTTTTATATCGCTCCTGGCCAAAGCATTCTACGTGAGCTATTAAAACAACAATACGCCAGTTTCCTTCAGAAAATAGCACTGTCTTAAACAACACAATACATAAACATAAGTTTACAGTAAATAGTTATATAAAAAATACACTCACATTAGTATTATGCCATCATTAATATAGGTTCTTGTAAAATTGATGTTTGAACATTTAACAGTTGTTTAACCGTGTGAGAACAATTTTCCAAGAAACTTTACGTTTCTTTATTAACATGTTTTATATCTTTAAAATCAGCAACACAACTGTCTAGTGTTGAATGTTAAATTGCAATAGTTACGCTCATTTGAAACTCATTTTCCTCTTCATTTCATTGCAACAAAGTGGTTTCACGACCCCACTTTCGCATTCTCTGGCAATCTTCTTTATAAGGTGTATAAATCACCTAAGATACTTGCAACATACCGAGCCTATCCTGCTTCTTTATTCCGCTTTTTCCTTTAAAGTTCCTTCTCAAACATGTTTCACAACAAAGACAAACATAAAATAATATACAAGGAAATTATTGAAATTTTAATTAATCTTTGTATTTTTATTATATAAAGTAATTGATTATTTATAGTTTGATAGAACTCTTGAAGAATGTTTCATGGTGAACTGTTAAAAAGAACGATTCGTTAGTCGTAATGTATTTATTCTGATTTCAAAATATTTAAAACAGTCAAGACAGAATAATATTTGAAGGGTTGAATTGTCGAATGACGACAGGGGTAACACTTGTGTAAAATTAAAAAGTCAGAAACGCTAGGAACGGGAAGGGCAAATTGATTGCAATTGTCGTGACGGCAAGTGGAACTTTATCTGTAGTGAAATGCGAGTAATAAATCGTAAGTTGTGAATAATTCAGAGCTGTTAATTTCCGTGGTTGAGGTTTAGAGTTTTCAGTGAGAATTTTAATATTTGAAAAACAAAGAAATCAACCTGGTTTGTTTGACGGTATTGCGAGACGTCGAGTTCACTGCCATTTGAACTTCATTCATAACAGGGACTGATGATGTTCGGCAAGGTAGACGTATAGAGAAACACAAATGTTAAGTATTACTGTTCTGTTCTGTACTGTACTGTACTGTATATTTCATTGATTGCGCTGGCGTTGGGCTTCAGGGAGTCTGCGACACGCCCGCCGCACTCATCCTAGCGAGCGCGCGTTGCCGCCTCCAGCCGTCCGAGTTATTCAGCCTGTTCTGTAGCTGCTTATTTATCGGGCGGCTGCGACCTGAAACGCGCCGATCCAAACTTGTCTAGAAGTTGATGAGCATATTAACTATACGAAGGGGACGACAACGTCCTGAGTATTGTGGCCGATATGATCGATCTCACGCCATCCGCATACCAAATTGCTTGACCGCTCTCTGCGCTGTACTCCACGTGTTATGATCAACACAGTGTATACGCATCGACGACGCACTTTGTTTTGACTCGTTGCTGGCCAGAAGCCCTCGTGACGCGTGTGACGTGTTGTGTAGTGCGCGGCACTAGCCGTCAAGAGATGTTCAAAGCACCTTTTTGAGGTGCCTAGTTTTTTTTTGTAAACAGGGCTTTAAAAACTATTGCCTTGGCTCCTTCACCGGTTCTCGTGGGTTACAGCCTTGTTGGCGTGTACCCGTGCGCGGTGTGGAAACCGCGTTGCACCTCTAATTCCAACAACACTACTTCTACAGGCCCAATCCGATCCAGAGTAGCACAACCGGTTAGAAATCAACCATACCCTCAACCGGTACTTGGAGTACCTGTACAGGCACCAGTGACAGTGCCTGTTGCCGTACAGCCACAAACACATACGTGTCAAGGAAGTCAGGAGCCACTTATTGGTGCTAATACAGCAACTACTGGAGTACAACAACCACAACTACTGGTTACTGCCTGTAATTGCAATAATAACAACAACAACAATAACAACATCAACAACAACAATAACAGCAACAGCAACAATAATAATAACAACACTAATACCAACAATAATAGCAACACGGCTGAAATACAAGTAGCTAATAATACCACCCCCATGGTCTTCGTGCCATTCTCTATGCCCACATATGTTCCGCCTTTGGCGGCAAACACTTTTTATTCTACCAACTGCAGTCCTTCTAAGGTAAATTTACTTTAATTTAACACTCGCAAATATTTCTGACTTTACCGAGAGCGTTGCGGAAACTTCTTTGGCCCGCGTACCGGTCAAGTCTTAACATAAACAATCTACAACGTAGTTAACTATATACGCATGCGTTTAACAACATTGTTAATGATCTTAATAACCATAAATAATTTATATATTATTGATAAAGCACTGGCTCGACTTTAAGTTCAAATGAGACGGTAGTGTCATTCTCATAATAATTATATTTTAAACAAATTGATTAGGCTTCTTTGTAGTTTTGTGTCGTCCGCTACTAAATCTTACTTACATGTATTTATGTTTATGTACAATTTAAGGCGAGTATATAAATTCAGTTCATTTATACCCCTTTTATGAAAGTACTGAAACCTTTTCTGCAAAAAATTTTACAGCTAAAGTAACTGGCAGTTTGCTTTTCAGGAACCAAATCATTAGAGCTTTACAATTTAGTAGTTTAATTTCAATTCCTCCGAAAAGACCTATATGTTTATACACTAATACTTAATTAAAAAAAATCTTGAAATAGTTTTCAAATAGGTTTCAAGTATAAAGAGGTAATTAATTTGTAGACTCTTCGAAAGTACTGAAAAAGCTCTCGTTATGTCAACTAGGAATTTATAGAACGAATGTTTCGTTTAGTTTCCTCTACCACAACTTAAATGCACTGGAATTCATATGAATAACTCTCAAAGTGTCGTACAGTTCAACTACATTGCCAAATTTAAATCCTCTCAACAGCTGAAGGGAATACAAATTTCAACGATTTCGTTAAAAAGTTAGAAAATTGCCGGGGAGCTATGAAGGGGATCTCAGTTACTGTCTTAACTTCCAGTCTTTTACCGTTTCGTAACAGTTTAACGACGATATATAGGGAACATCTAATAAATTTGTAAACTAATTTACAAGCAGATGGTCTCATTAAAATTTCTTTTGAAATTTACCAGAAAAAAACTCTTATTTACTTCTGGATAGAGAGATAGAGAAATACTGGGAGAGAGAGAGAGAGAGAGAGAAAAAGACGATTCTTAAAGTTTTAATCTCAATTAAAAATGATAACGAATATACCGGTTAGGTATATTCATGTTAATTCATTCAAGTGAAGTTGAAAATATCTTGTGAAGGGTAGGATTTTAAGGTTTTTAAATTTGAACGGAAATTTGGCAATTCTTATTTAGATTTCCTTGAAGCAATGGTGGCAAAATTTCTTTTATATAATAAAACTTCTTCTATGTTTTATATAAAAATCACTTTGCGACAATCCAGTATAGGAAATTATAGGAAAAATTGTTTTTAGGGGCGCGACGAAGTGATTCATTCATTTGCATCGCACATTTACAAATCCGTTGACATTTATTTAATAATTCCATCGGTTCCATTAGAAGAGTTCCATTATAAGTAAGCCTGTGTTGTAGAATATCTTAAGTAAAATGCGGCTTTCATTGAATTACGTCTATACATTTACAAGAAAGTCTTTTGATTGAATTATACAATTACATGGATATGTACAAGACTATAAATAAACAGATTTGCCATGAAATCTCCCACTTTTAGGGATCAGTTAAATTTTTGGTTTAATAACCGAGCAGTGTAAGGACACTTTCAAGGAAAAATATATTGTTGTTTGATTAAGTGAACTTTAATCCCTCATACCTTATCGGTTCCATACTAATTGTTAGAACAATTCAAGATAGCATAGAACAATTCTTGTAATAAATTAAGATATTGATCTAAACGTTAAGAGAGTGTGTGTTAGTTTACTGATGATGGAGTGAATTGGGGGTTTTACGTCAATCTCTCAGAAATGAACGGATGACGGCGAATAGTACACTAATTACCGAGAACTTGATCCTACAAACCCTTGACATTAGGTGTAAATAGACGTACGTGAAGGACTGTTAGATGGAAGGCGGGCTCTTCTATAACCCTACCGTATCCGATCCAACTATAATCAGATTAATCTGGTAAAGTAATAATATCCGAACGACTTAGCATTCCCATATTCAATCATATGTTTTATTTAAATTTTTTGTAACGTATTGAATACCGTATTCGAATAAATTTGTATTTGATTACACATTATAATACTTTATAATTAAAGTATTATAATAAAACCTCTCGAGCAAGTATATAATTATTTATGGGAGACCTAACTGAAAGGTTTGGGACAATGTGTAAATTTAAACGAATTGTTGTTAAATTTCCTTGGCATCTGTGCGTGGTAGTTTTGGAGACTTTCGCTAGCTAGAAGGCTATATATCTTAACGTACAAACGACACGTTGTCTTGTGTGGAAGTTTTTGTTGTTCAACAGCACATTCCTTAGTTTGTGGCTTTCTAACAAACAATACAAGTGTCACAATGCAAAACCTAAAAGAACACACGACCGGACATTGGAAGACCCGAATTCGACTCTCGGTCGAAGTAACAAATTTTTTTCGGATGCTGTTGACGGTGTTAATGCTTTGTGTCAGTTTATTTGTAAGATATTTGATAAAAGAACCAAAAGCCAAGTTTTTTTTTGTTGACAATAACCTTTCCGGTAGCACGACAACTAATGTATTAGATATCAGTTGGGCTAGAAATAGTCGTTAAAAAAATCTCCAATCAATGAACAATCGGTTTGTAAAATAATTTAATTAATGTAAATAGGAAATAATAGAATGTTTAGCTTCTAAAGAGCACTAATAAGAGTGAACTTGTGTGGGTCAATTTGAGAAGAGGTAGTTGGTAACCGTAGCTCTATGAATAATTTACGTAAACCTTTTGCTAGAGCTATCCAGCAGAGATTGGGAAACTGGCCGAAGCCCCTGGTGGTGCTCATTTTCATTTCATGTATGCATTAAATTTTACGAGATATGTGAACCTTTGTAGAATCACCTGAAAGGAATGGAATAACAAATCAACTGTATAATAGAAACAGCCTAGAAAGGCATAATGAAAATGAATTGATAAAAATAGTTGAAGCACTCAAAATAAAAATTGAGTAACGTAACGGAGATCTTTATTGATTCAATTTGATGTTAACTGAATCAAAACATCATACAGACATTTTTTTCAACTGTTTGATGGGTGTGAAATTGAATTATAAATAGAAACCGTTTGATAGTAATTTACGTCCTTTTCAATCGGGTCTTAGTATAAGATGTTATACGGTGATGATTTCGTTTTAGAGGTCCATAAAAAATGCAAGGGTAGGAGAGTTTAATGCAAATAAATGCAGGCGCATTCAGGCTTGGGTAAGTACAGGACATTATTAATTTATTTATTCCCGTGGGATGAACAGGGCCAACGACCGCACTAAAATAAAGTAACGAATACGTTATTTCGTACAACTGATATACGGACGGACTTGTCGTATGCCGTTTTGCGTTTAAGTGGCAAGGTTTCTACATGTCGTATCGTTACCTAAATCCACCACTGTTGCCCGAACTGAGTAAACATAGATAGGGCCGCGTAACAGCCATTGTTTGATTATGTAAATTGTAGATTAAAACGAACTCCACATTCAAAATTATTTGATCATATACTACATATAATCATCGGTATGTTCAGTATAGCTATCGATTCATTACCTAAAAGAAAATTGATAATTTAATGTTAAATTAACACTCGATGTGGTAGACACAAAATTTGATAGTTTCAATTATAGATAAGAATGTTCTAAATATATTTTTAAAATGGTATATTTGAGTAGAGATGCTTAGAATACAGTTGAATTAAATGGGAGGATGGGTAGTGAGACACCGCCCTAGTTGACTGTCACCGTGACATCTTACGGCTTATCTCCTGGTATTCAAATTAAACATCAAAATTCTTCACGTGATTCAATCTCCCCTTACTTTTATTTTATTGAAGCAATTATCAGAACTGGGGAATTCTGTCAGCACTTAATTAGCCGATACTATTCGAACCAGACCTGAAATTAATATTGAGTTTCCCGGCGCCTCCACCATTTTTATAAATCAAATAATAACTTTATAATATGAAAATTTTCACACATTAATTAACGAACTGTATGCAAAATATATATAAAAAGTGAGGAAACACATCGAGATGCCATTACAGAGAATTGGATTTTCCAACAAGTACTTTTTGAATAATGAACCCGTATGGACTTTGAGAAACGAGCAGTAATGTCTGTAAATGAGTTAATTATCAAAGTCGGACTTTGTTCCTTTATGTTTTGATTACCCCAACAGCAGTCTTCTTTATTATCAGTCATTTGTTTGGGTGATGTACTTATTTAAAAGCATAAATCTGTGGGTCGCGGTTGGGCCGATGAGCCAAACTATGTCATGTAGATCACTAAACCAAAATGTAATTCACCACCGTAGAAATTGCGAGATGTTACTATTCCCTTGTGTTTTACACGGAATAAATTAGAACTAACTTCGACGGTGTGCCCCGTCTTCGATCTAATCTGTGCACGGCTTCGATTTACTTTTCGCCATTCGGTTTTCTATTTCAGGCGACGCGTTATTCATATTTCTTCCCGCTTGTATAAGCTCATGAATATTCAAAATTGCTATATAGCGCAATACAATTTTAATTTTTTCCACTGTTCCCTTTGTTTCTTTCATGAAACTCAATTCAGCCCATTTGGAGAACGATAAACTAACCAATAAATATATAAAAGTATAATAACAACAAAATAAACATTCACATAAATACTAAACAGATGGTTGAATTCTAATTGTGAATCCGTTTATCATTGGAAAAGTTACGAAAATAAGAGGGTGCGACACAAATAAATCATTTGATAATTGAAAAATGACGACCTATTCAGTAAGAGGTTTACACGACCAGGGGCATTTAGAGAAGCGATCAGTTTAGAGTGAAACAGAAATATCTAGTTGTGGACGGTGGACGATGATCGTTTGTAGACCAGTCAGATCAACAATCCTTTTATAGGTTTTACGTTCTGTTTGAGAGGACTGCAAGTTTCTGATATGAAAAAAGAAATATTTTTTATCGTTACTTTTAAGTTGAGCTTGAATCCCTAGGGAGAGAGGTTTTTTGTGTTTCACCATGTCAGTAGTTGCGTTCAGTTTAGTTCAACGATAGCCAAATATTCATTCACATTACATTCACATGGCAATATTGCTAAAAATCGAACTCATAAGATTCACGATGCATAAGTAATGGGACTCGATTGTTACAGAGAATATTGAAACGTGAAATTTATATAAATTCTAGATATCCGTTGGGTTTGTATTTGGTAAATTTTTAAGATAGCCGCATTACGGTGTCGTCAATTATTATAATTGACAGCCATTGGTAAAAAAGTCAATGAAACAAGAGCGATCTCAATCGAACACCAGTCAGTCGTAGCATCCCGTAACAGGACAGCTGGCGCTGTAAAACTAATTATTTAATTTTCTAGTCACGTCCAAAACGGTCTAATAGAAATACCATGTTGGCTGAGTCCTCGTTTATTTTATTAATAAAGAAAGGTACGCGTTAGTTTTTTTTTCTAACAGTGCTAAATTAAATGATTCAAACACCACCAAAAGTAACAATATATACTTTATTATCAGTTGTAAAGGGGCTGCTGAAACGTGTACATCATGTTATGTCTGTTATGAATAATTGGAATGGTAAATAGGAGAGAGCCCTAGTTGGCCGATCATACACAAACCGATACAAACAAAATTTTGTATGTAAATTAAAACGGGGTGAAGAGAGTAGAATTAGGTGTTCGTAGAAATGGTTAATTTACACAAACGATATTCTGATGACATTTGAACCCTTGTTTTCTGTAGTGCAGATAGCTTGGCCATCAATAGACCACTTCAATATTAAGATAGTACTATGACAAGTTGTCGGGTTAATTACGTATATAATAGGTGATAAAACAGGGTGAAGGGTACAGAGATGAACGAATACTTAAATTATTTGAGACGTAACGTGAAAGGCGACACAAAGTAACGAGCAAGATATGCAAATCGTATTCATTAGAACCTTCATTGTTTAGTATACATGTTTGCAGAATCATTTCGCAATTGCAACTAAAGGGTTACGACCTACAAAAGTTGCCGCCATATACATTAATTCCAATTCTACGTTCTACCACAGTTGAAGTTAATTCGTAATACATTTTTTTTTTCTATCAAAAAAACATAATAGTTTATTTCAATGATGTTAAAAAAAAAGCACAAAAAAAATTGAACGTATTCAACTAACGCAGCTTGTATTTAATAGGCATTATGTTAGTTGGTATCAGAATCGACAAATCGTCATCCGACTTGGCATTTGTCAATTGAATGGTTCGCAGACGGACATGTTCGAGTAATTCAATTTTGCCCTTTGTTAAGTTATATCGCTTGTCACTAGAATTGCGAACAAAATCAGCACATTTTTGTGTCAAAGAGGTCTGCAACTTGACCGCAGACAGTGCTATTGAAAAACTGTATTTGACATGCCTATTCTAGAAAGTGAACTTATTATTTTGACGTGTCGTACGAAGCAAAAATTGCTGCACATGGTAACAATACAATTTTTTGTCGATAATTCAGTCGAATATTAAAATTTAAATTTAAGAACAGATGGATAACGAAGTAATATAAATTTTCAACGAAACGAATTGTTTGAACGAAATACAATAGCTACCCGAATTTTCTTCAACTGACTAACATCTAGGAAAATGTTACATTATTCACAATTTAATATATTGTATAGAAAATTTTGCGATTTATATAAAAGATCTGAAATATTTGGAACCAAAGGGAAGTATCTCAGCTGATACATCAAGAAAAATGGCTGTCATGGGTGTTGTTCAAGTAGCAATGTAGACCCCGTACGTTGAAGAAAAACCACTGAAACGATACGAGAGGAGAATGTCGAATATCATAAAAACCGCCCTGCGGATTGTCGCCAGAGAAAATAATGAAAATCGGTCGTTGATAACTTTACATTTACGAAGGGCGAGCCCCCAAGTTACTACATTACCTACGACAGACGGGAAGATAGAAGAGAAATATATACATTTCTGAGAACAATTATTTTACAAATATAATCAAACCGCATTTAAAACAATAAAAGAAAGTAATTTTACTTAGAGTCTTCGTTTTTATCTACCTTTTGCCCTTTTGCCAGATAAATAACAAAAAACAAAAGCATAACAAAAGGGATATGGTGTGTTGCGTTTTATAAAAGTATCATCAAATTTTATCGAGTGTACATCACCTATAGAAAGGTCCTAAATTTTTTTGGTTGTAAATCTTGCAAGATGTTTTGATAATATAGTAACCAAAGAATACGGTGTAGATTTTAAGCTTTTGGATAACGCTGACATTAATCAAGCTTAAAGCTCGTCGATATTGTTTAATTCGCATATCGTAAAGGCGCCGTTTTGGAAAATTAAAACAGCATCACACCAAACTAATTACCACCGAACTAAATATTACGTAATCTTCAACAAAGTGTATATAAAGTAGTCAGTTATCTAAATGAAGCATCTTGACACTTTTAATGGCTTATTCACTGCAATTCTGTGGATAAAGCTATCTTGAACCACAACATGCATGTCTCAAGACAAAAATTGTAAAGAAGGAACACTTTCTTGAACCACACAGCAATTTAGGCGAATGGAATTTGAGCAGATGAGACTTAATGTGAAATAAAACATTAAAATTACTTATGTAGTAGGATAAAAAGTAAATAATTCCTATTTACATAAAGAAACGAAAACGGTACACGAGTAACTGGTGTACATTCGGATTAATGGGCTTCCTGTAAATGGGGATCTTCAATATGATAAAAATTGTTTGTAACAAAGAGAAAAGATGGGAATTGATAAAATCGCGTAAGTGTAACGTAAAATGAAATTTGCGTATAAATCGAAATCATTGAGAGTAGGTATTTTTCCTTATAAGAATACCGTAAAACTATCTGTCACCATTGAGTGATGTTTATCGTTAAGTATCTCCTTAGACTGATATGAATATGATATTGGGGTGCACATGTGGCACAGTTGCTTCTAAATTTCTTTTCACAGAGGAAACTTATAAATATATTATTTTCTATTTCAGTTCCTGCTATGTTATATTTTTTACAATATTTTATAAAACAGTTTCTACCTAGACTAAATCATATTACAGATCATTTCAGCATAGATCATATACTAATGGACGATCCATAACCGACCAAAAGTCGACCCTAAAAAGCAACGATCAATCCTGATCGTATTTTTCGAACAACATAAAAATTTCCTGACATACAAAGAACTTGCATCGCATATCTCACAAATTGTATTAAATGACTTTGAGTACTCAAAATTTTTGACTAAATTTGGCTAAAATTTTTACAATTTGAAATGAGTCTAATTTTGTGGAAATTTACATGAAATGTTTTAATTGTAATCGTTGTGGTTATTATTGTTTCATGTTAAATTTTGGTGCAACAATTGCAAATTTCTCTAATTGAGGTAAACTAATAACAATACAACACGCACAATAAAGTTATGTATATTGAGGCACAAGCATAAGCTGCATGGTTTCAAAACTTTAACACATAATAGCTTGCCTAACCAACTTATAGAATATATTCACACCAGACTGAAAGTAAAATTGAACTCTCCGTTTTTACCCTTATTAAATTAGACTTGGTTCGCTCATCACCCCTTGTGTTCTTTTCCTTTTTCTTTTCGGTGCTCCCGCTTTTCTCTATAATATAACTTTCACTAAACTTTCCTAATAATGATTAACATAAATATTCACGGTGCAAATCAAAAGGGCAACTGAGCAGTAATTTTAAAATTAAAAATTACATCTTTTAGACAAGAATATTTGTTAAAATAATCAATTGCACTAATAAAATGACAATTTTTAGTAAATAATGTCAGTCTTTGGCAATAATTGAGATTCAAAATACTAAAATAAGAACTAAAATGACTTGCACGTTGTTTAGATAATTATATACTGTTCCACATAAAATGCCAATAATTTGAAAGGTATCTGGCAAAGAAGCCGGTAGAAGTTCCGCATTAGAGCAACGTAGTATGTCCACAAGGACACCATCGGGAATTATCCTTTTCCCTCTTTCGGTTTCAGAATTCTTTAGTTTAGTAAATATTTTTTGACAAGGAGAAGATCGAGTGGATGAAACCAAAACAACGATGATCGGAATGTTTGTCTATGTGTAGGTGTACGTATATGTGTGTTCGAAAATAACAAAATTGAAAAAAATAATAATATACCAGTAAACTAACCGTGTAGTCGGTATATTTCAAATATTTAGCTTTCCAGGGATACATCCATCAATAATTCAATTGTTAATTTTACGGAAACTTTGCGAGAAAAAAATCTGGTTTATTTTAAATATTTATAGAAACGTGAAAAAATAATACAACAACAACGAACATAACCATTCTTTTCGAAAAAAAAAAACAGAAATTATCCGAACGGGAATTGTACCGGACATATTGAATTATTAAATCCTTTAAATTTTTTGTTAGTTTGTAAAACAAAAAACAAATTTCATGTTTAATTGTCTCTATTCAACAGTTAATTATTATACGTGAGTCCAATAAATATAGAAATTTTATATGGAAAAAGAACCAAATTCGTGAGATTTAAGATTGTGGTTGGATGAGCAGAAGAAACAAAACTGAAACGCTTTTTTTGAAATAAAACGAATAAATGGCGGAATCGATACACTATACACGAATGTATAAAAGCAAAACTACAGGTATTCGTTTTAGAGTGGTTTATTTATCAAAGTCACAGATAACAATCCGTTTACAACGTATAAACACAATTCTACAAATTATTTGACACTTAATTATGTACTAAATTCAGTAGGAGCCTCGGATTTTAATTTCTTTCCTAGCTTATGTATTTGTGATATAAAATAATTGTTTTGTATACTTGTCTGTAAGTAGGTTATTCATGCGTTTTAGTTCAAAAAGAAGAGAAATTAGAACTATTGACACTCAATCCTGTCAATATTGAAAGAACCACTCCAATTCGTTCACAATCTCTTCACAACTGTAAATCCAACCAACGCTTATTGTATAGTAAAGTCGGGAGAGATGGTGAACAAAATTTTAAACGGCAATTAGTTACCCATTATGGAAAAGAA
>JAZBHA010000499.1:25696-61186 GCA_037464855.1 Iselma pallidipennis | reverse complement strand
CAATTGTAACAAGGGTAACTATAGGGGATGTCGAGTTATTTTTGAAAGGAAATTTTAGGGAAATTTTGAATTTTCCTCTTTTATAATCAAAGGGAACCTACCGTTAGTATATCATAGAAATATCCAATTTGTTGATATTCCTTACATTGTATTCAAATTTGAACACACTTACTAACTAATACCACCTGCTAAGAATTGTCTTTTTTCCTTTTTTTATTTTTATTATTTTTAATTACAATGGCAGCTGTTGGACTGCTGCCATTCGAAGAAAACCGAACAACAACCGTACGTTCGAAACGGAACTCGGTAACTGGCTATTAGTGACTTTGCTAGCACTTGGGGGTGGTTTACACTGTTGCCACACTTTCAAAATAATCAAATATCCAATTGATTTAATTGAAACAACCATAACACTGGACAGGAATTTTATAGAACGTGTTAATTATAGTTGGAGTTTATTAAAACTAGAGAGGAAGTGTGTAAATTACGTTTATTAAGAGGGTTGGAGAAGTTTCTTTTGAAATAGTGGCAACAGGGTTATGTCGTCGCGATGGAGCTTGCGCGACGCCTACACACCACCCTCATATATCGTTCGAATCAGACATTGTTATCAAAACATATACAATTCTAAATAGAAATTTCTAATTGGAAATGTGAACTGCAGTACTTTAATTAAAAGGAAAAAATTGCTACTTTTCTTTTCGACAAACAGTAAATGATGGCTTATCAAAAATTATTATCAAAAACGTTTAATTAATTAGTTAAATTGTTCGTTTAATAGAAATTTGTGACATAATGCGTGAAAATTAGTTCAAACCAATTAAAGTTATTGGAAACCGAGCCTGGCGGCAATTGTTCATAATATTACTCTAGTATACCATATCTACTATCTATTATCCCCATTCTATGTTTAAACCTTGTCTAACTGAATTAAGCAAATTGCCTAAAATTTAATACCTCACTCATTTTAACGTGTTTAATAATAATTAGGAATTGTCCAATTAAATTAATTAAGTCTCCAATTATCTACTGTAAAGCTCTTCTAGTAGATTAAACTACAATGATGAGAAGAGAAAAAATGTCTATCAAAACGAATATGAATTGAATTTTTTGGTGATGAGAACGGTCGGTTTCCGTTTGTTGGCACGTAAATATTGAGTCTCAACTGTAAAAAGGAAATCAAGGGGAGTGCGAAATGTTATCCCGAGGGAGAGATGCAACTCGGTAAACACTCTTATCGTTAATGTTCACGTCATAATTTGATTAAAATATGAACAGGAAAACGTTGTTGTTGGTCGAGTCGAATATTGTTTGTTGTTGTCCCTGTTGTGTGATCAATGGCCCTTAAACAAATTCTACCGCCTTTATAGACTTTATTTATACAAGTATATTCAAATAAAAGTGTGGTTTGGAGGAGCCAGAGAGCAAAAGAAATGGCAGATATTAGCAGCCTTTGGATACATGAACCGAAACGAGATGACCAATAATAAGACGATTTACTACTACCGTTCGATTCATGTATTAAAGATTGCTACTATCTGATATTTCTCTTGCTCTTATGCTCCTCAAGACCACACTTTTAATTGGATATAGCTGTATCTCTTTTTGTGTGTTAATGAATTGAAAAATTGTTGCAGATTTTCTCTTTTATGAAATTATAAAACATCAGAAAATGTGAAAATTCAAAGAATATGATCACATTTCTTTATCGCTTTGCAGGAATTGGAGACCAAGAGGTGTTGTTTTAAAAATTCTGTGAAGTGTAACGTAAAATTTGCTGTTCGTATCTATTATCTCTCATATTGCACTTTAGTTCCACCATATGCTGGCTATACAGGAGGATTATATCACCACCCCATCTCAATTTACAGGTGGACACCTGTGTCTTTTGTAAATTGTGGCTGTAAAATTTAAAATTATAGTATACAGGCAAATATCAGGTGTAGGTGGGTGTTGTTGTTGTTGTCTCTTTCTTTTAAACTACCACCACCTCCTATCAACAACTACAACAGCACAACACTTAAAAAAAAATCCTACCGTCATCTTTAAACTAGTCGCGACTTTATTGCCTTGATATTCCACTCTATACAAGCAATTTCATAACAGGTAATTACATCTAAATAGAGATGAAAACTTGTAATTATTTGAACAACTTTCGATACATCTTTGTTATTTTCATGTAACTTAAACCATTTTAATAGTTTTAAATTATTAATTCAAAGCAAAGATAATGATCTTCTACGCGGACAGTTTCTGTTTTGTTGTTCATTTATATCAAATTAAAAATTATTGGAAATTATGTAATGATTGTGTGGAATAATTTGCAAAGGAAGTCACTACACTAAATAATGAGGATTGGGTTGATAATATACAGTAGTAAATAAAAGAGAGGGAACATGAGCCTTCCTGTAATGGTAATTAGGTCTATAGAATTAATGAAAGCTTCCTTATCATGGAGCAACAGGGGGTATCGTAACGATTAAATCCGCGAGAGAAAAAATAAACAACTATGAATGTATTTCTCGTACAGAGAAATTTCGGTCATGTATGGTACTTTTTAATAATAAAACTGAACCTGGCTATTGTTTTCGATATCTCGTTAACCTTTCCTGTCGATTGAAAACACACTGGTCTTGATTCCGATAAAGTCAGTGTGTGTATTTGAGCACATTCAGTAAACTATTTACCTTAAGTTGTTTACCTTGCAACAACATTTGTCCAACGATAAAATATTTCAAGAAAAAGACCTTTTTCTCAGGACTAGTACAAGATCTTTCATTGTCGTTGTAATAATGATGATAATAATAGTGTCGAAAAATGTTGTTGATGTCTCATATTTCCAACATAATTTCGATGCGATTACGCGCCCAAGAACATACGACCGCATAAATCACCGTTAATCTATCCATAGACATATCATCACGTCTATGTTAATAATACCAACTAGTATTCAAGCAAGTCACAATAAAGTTCTTCTCAGTCAGGATACAACAGTATCGATGAGGTTCTAGTTAGACTTCAAGTATACAGATAATAAATAGCATTTTAATTGAATTAAAACAAACAAGTTTGATCGAAATAATTGGGTTTTAACCTTAATTACAGTGATATCTCTATAATATATTTCTACTAGTTTGTAACTGTATTTCCTGTTCTCACATAACTTACAACACCACAACAAATAGAGCATTTCTAGAAGTGCATCAGTTGCAGTGAGATTTATTGAAGCTTATGCAACGAAAACCGTCTGTTTTACAACTAGTAGTTGTTTCAATATCCACGACAATATATTTGGTTAAGGGTCGTTTCCATCCCTCCCCTAAGTTTTCCTTTTAACTAAACACCAGTGGGTGTTTTGTGGTTGCCATGTCTATCGACGAGAATCGGTCGAATAAATAAAGCGTGCCGGTGGTGGTGTTGATGGATGCAGGAATAAGAAGAAAATCGACCACACCATATGGTGGTCTCTAATTTGTGTCCTGCCCAATGCACACACGACAACACGTGACTGGATTATGAATTTTCATCAATAACGACTACAGGGGGGCTATACTGAATTAATCCTGACCCTAGAATCGAACCTGTTGGTATTTCGGACCATACTGTATATAGTATAAGGGTTGGGTAGATTGTAATTTTTTTTTTGTAATAAATATGGTATGTGTCACATTGGCAAGGTTGGCCGTATATCATACAATATGTGCATAACACATACATAAAGATGCCCTCCGCCCCGACAACCTAACTCAAGAAACCAGCCTGTGTGACAATGCAATATAAATCATTAATGATGTTCCTAATAATGTGTAAGGAGAGTCTTTTTACATTGACCTTCGAATTATTAAATGAAAACAATGTTTGGTCGGTAAATACAAAAGCTAATCAAGAAAGGCGGGGGAAAAAAAGACTTGAAGAGGGAATTTTCTAATTGCATACACGATCCGGTAATGAATAATCTAATAATATTCAGGTGAACATTGATAGAAATGCGATTGCACAATGTGAAAGCTGTCGAAGTACAGAAAGAACTTTTTAAGTAGTACTAGTAATTTTATTATCGAGTTAGTATCAGTAAAATCGTAAATTTATGCATATCTTATATATCTATGTAAGGATAATACATATGTAAATGATGACAAATGAAATACAACCACGTCAGTCAAAGGACAATTTCGTTCGTACAATATATAGACAAGTCTTTGGGCCATTAAATTGAGAAATTTATGATGATGTTGGCACATGGAAAATTCAATTGGTTAGTGAAACTACTCCACAACAACACACACAACTACTGTACACTCTAATCCAATTAGTTTAAGAGTAATCTATTTGGAAATAATAATAAAACTATGTATATACCTAGAGGGAGGTATGCAAGTGGATTTATATCTTTTTTTTGCAAAGAAAGATTCCTCACGCCAACAGGAGAAAACAATTAATTTTATTCATATGTAGAAGGTATTACTAGTACTAGTAATGCCGTTTCTCAAATTCGTTCCAAGGCTTTTGTTTGACATTAATTACCACAAAAAAGCAAGGTCTCATTTAGTTAATGTCACCGCATTTCCATTTCCGCATAAAAGAATCTCTTTATTGACAGGATACAGTTATTCTGCAATCTTTAGGCGACTAAATTTTATGTTTTCCTCAAAATTAATTTTCCATTTATGAGTAAATTGATCACATTAATCATCATATTACGATTTGTCGTAATTTTGCCAAACGAGCAGCAGGAACCCAATAAATCCAACAATTAATTTCCAATTCTCTAACAAATCGAAAATCGAACCACCGACCGTTCTCCCAATACGGACAATTTCACAATTCAGTTGGTTGATAGATAGATAATAAAACAAGCAGCAAGACGACGTCGTCGAAACATGTTCAATTTTGACTTATTTAAATATTCTAATCACGTCCAAACAGTTTGTCATCGGCAACGATTCTATGCACTTCTCGAATTTGAAATGGCCAAATGAGAATGATAAAAAAATGGGAGGAAAAAAACGTATCTCGATTTGTTGGAGGCGAAGAGACGCCGATAGTGATGGTGGCGACGGCGGTCGTGTGGTGGCGGCGACGCTGATTGAGACTACAGAAAAATGTTCACCCAAACACACACACACAATTGTATGTAATACAAAAACGGTAAAGGAAACTGATTAAGAATTCCGGACGCATCTGGTTAGTTTTGTAAAAGGGAAGAAGTTGCGGTGTAACTTTCAATTTCAATGGCGGTATCTTCATATAACAACAACACAGAAGAAGAACGTTTAGAGATGGTGGCGTACGTTGATTGATTTGATATTTTCTGGTAAATTGGTGTCAGACAGCCGTTTCTCTGTATGTTTAGGTGCCTTTTAAGTTAAAACAACTTCGTTCCGACTATGTGTAATACAAATGTATGGGTACAAGGGCCGCCGCAGGTTGTGTACCGCAAAGGGGCGCCTTATCAGTTAGGGCACCAAATCACGATACTTTTCATTAATTTGTTACTAGCCACAAGGCGGCACTGGCTACAAAGGATAGTCATCGAATAAAACTAAAAATTATTAACCAATAAACGTCCAAAATTGTCAATATTTTGATTAGTTCGACAATAAAAAAGAAAAACTTCCAAAAAAAGGTAACAGTTCTCTATTGATTTCACAATTTAGCTTGATTAAAATCGATGTCGTTTTAATTGCCACTTAAAAATTTATTACAATTTCGACTCTGGAATTTATCAATTTTCCAAAGTTAATAAAGGCTGTAAAGTCGAACACAATTAAAATAAAATAAAATGGTAATTTTCTATTCTAACAAAATTGATTTCCAAATTTTCTTACTTTTTACTAAATTCCGATATAACGATTTGAAAGCTTTTTCTGTTATTAGAATAATGAAATTTCTGTATAAATTCCAGCAAAAGTGTTTAATTTATTTAGTCTATTTTTAATAGGAAAAGTTTTAATCGATTAAACTTGATCAAGCTAAATCCAACACAACTCTTAAAAGTAATTCCACCATTAATTACCTTTGAAATTAATTACAGGAATTAGCTCTAGAACACGATTCTAGTTACATAGTTGATTATTTTTATTTGATGTTGTATATGAGACAGAAACGATACAGTGTTGACCAGATGTTAAATAAAATTACTGTCATCTAACAGTTTTCTTCTCTATATTTTACAAAAAAAAAACTGGGTTGAATTTCAAGAAATTATTCCAATTATTCGTTAAACAAGAAAAAAAAATTGTTGGAAATGCACAATTCAATTGCCAATTACTACAACTACTATACCTATAGAATAGCTTATGTGTTTCTGTCGTTCACAACGCTCGTTTTCCTCGTTGATACCGTTACTGCAGGAAATGGATTAGTGAACTAACTAAACACACAAAACTCGACTAGAGTTCGCCTTATAATCTGGTTAAGATCTTTCAGCGACAAGAGTGTTTCCTGCTGCAAATACCTACCTACTGTTTATATATCGATAACTATACCAATGAACCTTTCCAAAAGTGAAGAGACTTGCTTATATACAAGAAATGTTGAATGTAAAAATAAGTTGAAACCGCAGGAGCGAAAGTGATGAAAATCAGCCAGAAATACAGCTTTTACTGTTAGATCTTGGAGCTGTTTCTGTTTTTTTTTTAATCCTCCTCCTCTATCTTTATCTATTGCATTGGACGATCACAGTTTTATATCTATGGATATGTACCTATGTATGTATAAACTGAAGGAAAAACTGCCAGGACAGGTTAACAACGGCTAGTTTTTATCCAAGTACCAATGATCGTTTCTTAATGATTCTTCTCGTAGTAATTTTTCGATGTTGTTGTTGTAGCTGAAGAGAACAGTTGTACCGGATGAATCAAAGAAAAAGAAAAAATATAACTGTACTGATATAATATTTATGTTTTCGGTGTTGGTTTGCAATAAAAAATCTCTCCAAAAAAAAAAGACAACACATAAAATTCATTTAGGTACTAGAACTGACGGTGAAATAATAATAATAAAAGTTCTCTAGTTCGGATGGGATTTTCTTTTTGTTGTTTGTTGATTAAATATAAGGACTGATGGTGGTGGCAGTGGTGACACCAGGAATTCAAGGGTCACGTCGTATATATAGCTGCGACTGAAATCATTACATAAGAACAACAAAAACGACAAGAACAAATAGAAATAGGTGGGTAATGAATACGCTTCAGGCTAGAAATCGAACATTCCTCCATCGTAATATCTTGGATGTCGAATCAATCTTGTTCAGTGCTTTTGGTGCAGGAACGTCAGGGCCGGCTCTGGGTATATCGGCGCCCCTATGCAAACACCCCTACACGCAAATGGTACAATTAGATTAACTTTGACACCCCTGACTTCAGGCGCTAGTATACAACTGTTTAGTGTCTTAAGCCGGTCCTGAACAATTTTTTTAAATAACAAAAATAAAAACGAGCCGTTACTATTTTTATCAAGATAATAGATAAATACCAACTGTGTATTGTTGTTTACTTGATTGCTTTATTAGTTCACACGAGAAACAACGATGACAATACCTACAGAATTGTTGGTACTTTGTTGCGAGATATCATAAATCAGACACAATTATTAAATCGCGATATGTTTTCTAACAAAACATAAAAATATATGAGTAATTGTTCTTCTGGTGAATAATTATTGTTATCACTTTCTCTTTAACAGCAACAACAAGACGCTAGTTCCACAAACAAATTACAGTCTGAATCATGATCTAACACACAAGATATACCACAAATATATCTTTACAAATTGTGTTTCAATCACGATTTTAAACATACAGTCGTCAACAACAACAACAACAACATGACAGGTTAATTTGAAGCAATGGGGCGGCGGGCGGCATCATCTGGAATCGTCCTCTGCACTATTATAATATAAAATATTTTTCGTAGAAAAAAAAATTTATTAACATATCAATAGACCAAGGATATCTGTCTTGTTTTGGCAAGAGAACAGCGGTTAAAAAGTTGCGGTTCTTTAATCCGTTGGGGGTCCATCATTTGCGGTTAATCAAGTTTACAATATTTATACATGACACCTAGAAGAATCTTAGTTAATATAATAAAATTAAGTTTAATGAAATTTCATTCTCATTAATCATTCGAAACTATGTTTTAGTAGCTCCTCGTGTAGGTTAAAAATTACATAAATAAAAATTTTTCAAATTAAAATTCCACTCTTTTTTTTCTACTACTAATAACTCTATGCAAAAGGACAACAAGTTCGCTGCTGGCTCTTCAGGCTGAAAAATCTTTCCGATAACAAATAGGATTTTCAAAGAATAAACAACTAATATTATGGAAAGCGGAAATTTTTGGGTAAAATTACACGATGGAATCATTATTTTGATCCACACCATACAATTAAAAACAACCTAGTAACATTGATGTTTTTCCTAGAAAGTTTATTTTCAGAAATCTCTTGAAGAGAATTACGGTGATTTTCTCACAGGTAAAACGTCAAGATTGATTATTAAAGATATATTTTTTTATTAAAATGATTATTTCGTGACTTATTAGAATTCCGTAAATTTTCCTTTAGGTAGAAAAAAAAATTCCTGAATTCATTTAACTGAAGAGTTCGGTATGGACCACTGACGAAAAAAGAAGAGTTTCCTCGTTCCCATACTACTAGGTCAGCTGAAAATTTTCAGAAAATCCGTAATTCTCGTTAAGAGTTTTGAACTTGTAGTCGTGTCAGTTAAAGAACATTGCCACCTAAGAATAGTTAAAGGAATAGTCACGATCCGACAACAAAGGTCAGAGACAATGCAATGAAAGTCACATCCAGGGTCAAGGAAAATATTTACTATTCTGCTGCAATAATAGCGAATTTTCATTATTACAAATTAAAATTTATCGATTTGCAGCAAATAAATCAAGTGAAAGCTAATTATTTTCAATAGACTATACATACAATTGAACTGATTAGAATGGATATTAAGTAATCGTAGATTGAGAAAAATTACTTTATTTAACTAGATAATGACCTGTCCAGGTTCACTGTATCATAAACCACGTATTATAACATTATAACATAACATAATCTTGGCGTAAATGGCAAAACTCGGAAAAAAAAGTCCACATTCCATTGTACATATAAACACGCACATGCAATTCTATCATACTTACTATCTGTACCGTTCATTTTAGAAATGTGGGACAGTAATTCAGGAACTGTAAGTACCTACACCTGGTGTTACTATTATTACTCTTATTACTATTATTAATCCCATTTCTGTTAACTGGATTTGGTTGATATATTTATCTAAACTTGGACCAACTTTACTTACTGTTAGTCGACAAAAAAGAGAAAAGTCTCTACAACTTTTTGGATCTTTGGATCAATTTTTCTTTATAGTGACAAATTATCAGTAGAGTTTATTAACATATTGTCGTGGCTGGGTGTGGTAGTATTACCATTATCTGACTGCCACTAGAGGAACTGGAGAGCTCTAAGAATTCGCTTGTCTTCTGTCTGAACTACTGCTGACGACGTCTTGTGGTTCTTAGTAAAAGCCGACGATAACGACGCCAACGCTAGGCAGCAATACGACAACAACAACCACCAACAGTCATTTTTCTCTTTCCACCTAGATTTATTGATGGTGATATACTATAATAAAACAAAAATCTAATTGTACGTCTCGTAAACGGAATTTGTGATTTCGCCTCCAATTTCCACCTGTAATACGATAAATATGGACAGCATAATGTCTGTACGTGGAAATGAAGAGTTTGAAGGGGATGGCGGCGACACGGCGACCAACTGCCGCCGCCGTCTTTGTGCATTGTGTCCATTTTCTGCTGCACTTTCGTCTTTTTGCACACCATGTCGTGTCAGCTTTGTGCTGTTGTCACGATCAAGACAACTAAGCATTAATAAAACGAATAGATCGAGTTACTTTACAAATAGACTTGTCTGTTGTTATATTGTAACGTTATTAATGCAAACAATTGTTACTTGTTGTTATTCAATGTGCTCTGCTTCATCATCATCATCATCATCATCATCATCATCCGCACCATCATTACCGTTTTGTCATTATTATTACCATAATCACCGCACCATGATATCTGATTTGACTCATATCTAAGAGAACAATCATAATTTGGAAAAATCCAACCACCATAGTATAACACACACAATCGAAACATGAGAAACCAGTCAGTTGGTAGACGTGAATTATAAATCTCATATATTGAAGTCATTTATTAAAAGTGATATGTGTATGTCATAGCATATCTGCCAATGATTTCGATTCCATCAAGGAACAACAACGCAGACCCAGACAGTATCAATCATGACGCAACCGTCTACGAATACTGGCTAGAAAAATACTGATAACAACAAAAACCTATTATTACCCTAATTTGTTGTTATTATGAACTATTCTTGTTGCAGTAAATGTTGGAATAGTGTTATTTGAAATTTATTACTGTATTGTTTTTATTATAAATCGACCACCCGCAGGCGGATCTAACTAGTATCACAAAGTAGTCGTTTTTGTTTTTTTGATTGCAAAATACCTACATACATATGGAATGTATTCAAAATTGTTGTGTGTTGTTCTGTGTACAATTGTTGTTATTAGAGATTGATATAGAGATCATAAATCTAATAGCGATAGGTGTATTTTTGATTTTTTTTTTGTTCCGGTAAAACAATCGCTCATTCCTCAGTGGTGTGTTGGTCAGATTTATAATATATGGATATGTGAAGGCTAATTTCAATCACAATCGGTTTAAATTGGTGTTATTTCCTAAACATAGATATGGATTCGATAATAATAATATCATAACCGATCTGTTTCTATAATTTTGTTGCAACGATGAACTTTAACTATCCTGCAAAGTTCATTATTAGCAAATTTTCAATCGCATTCGGAATTTGAACAACGAAGAGAGTTGTTTGCTTGTCTTCCAACAGTAAACTTTTTTAATATTTTTTTTTGCTCGCAGACAGACTAGTAAAAACGTCATTGATTATTCATTGAGTCGGTTAGTAATTTAGGGAAGTAATGTTGAAGATTTTGCAAGTATAATGGAATCCTTGAAATATCTTATGAAGTAATTGAACCAAAAATTAGGATTTTTCTAGCTCGTCTGTTATAATAAATTTTGATACTGTCAAAATAGCATAATTGCAGGAAGATTTAAAAATAATCATTGTGACCCTCCAGAACACCTATTCAAAAATATCGGGAAGAATAGGGAGATCTTGCCACACTAATACCTCACGCCAATGCATGCAATGTTTCGTTGCCACTGCAACTACTAACTACACACTTTCTTCCATTTACCACTACCACTAGGGTTCCATCCAAATCTCCAGGTCTGCAGTTGCGACGGTGGCAACGAAAAAGCGCATTGATGTAAGACCAAGACATACGACCGAGTTAATCATGATTACCACTTAGACAGCGTATTTGATATCCTTGTCTGTCATATATCACGTATATTATTCGATACTGTTTGCACGTAATCCGCAATTTTCTCAATCATGCTTAAACCCCGTCTTGCTCTTTACGCTGAATGCTAAATCCTGATAATCACCTGCTAGAAAAATATGTAGGTAAGTGTGGCAAAATCTTTTTACTTTTCCGCACTTAGCGTAAACGTAAAGTACGTTAACTAAATCCTAAAAAACAACGAAGGCCAATTGCGTAAATGTCCCTATTTAGCGTTACGAGCATTCACTGATCTCTTTCTACCAGGAAATCTATCAGGATGTAGCGTTTATTAACGTGCGGTTTATCGTACGTGTAGCAAAATCTACCTATTGCCAAATAATTTTGGTGAAAAAGATAAAACCACACAGTATTAAAGATGTATTTAAATTATATATGATGTTGATTCTAATACAAATACGACCCTGGTTACAAAAATTCCGTAAATCCAATTGTATTTATTGGTTACTTCCTTCACAGGAAGTGCCAGAAAATCTCCCTAATGACCGCGTCTACGTCTGTCTCCTAGTTTCCTTCTTGTTGTTTACTTTTGTTTTACAATATAAATACAATCAAAAAAAGTCGGTACAATGTTTAATGGAGAAAAGATTTACACAATGTAATCAAAATAATTAACCATCACGAATGATTTTACAATTACTTTTTTAATTGATCATACCGCCGCCGCCACCGCCTTGTGTGTACTTTAATTACTTGAGATTATCTAGATTATATTGTAATGTTCACAAAAAATTTATCGTGAATTAGTTGTAATAATATTATCATAAAAACCAATCTTATTATTAGACGACGAGAAAAAAGCTCGTCGGGTAAGGAAGCTTCCACTGATTAAGGTCGAACACCACTCGTGTGTTTTTTTTAACTAATGCCGACCGCGACCATCATCCTCCTCCTCATCATCATCATCCTGATCATTGTTATATTAATTTATTTTTTTCTCACTCGCCCAATACATATATGATTCAAATTTTATTAATACAACAAGTATACACTTATTATACAACTCACATTTCAATCAAACCTTTTGAAGGCAGCCAATTAATTTCAGCTTATGGATTGTTGATATCGACGTTTAGAAAAAAAAAATTTTTAGCACAGTCACTGAATTTGAACAACACAACAAACACACAACACATACGGTTTGAAAATGAAAAAAACCCGAACATAAAAAAAAAACTCAAGAGTTTAAAGGACGTTTGACTTGTGCCGCACTTTTAAAAAAGATTGTTTAGATTGTATTTAATATTCCTCTCTATTATTATTTTTTTCACTCTACACTTGTTGTTGCCTATGTATGTATAGTAGAAGTAGAGAGGTATTGAAAAGCGTTACTTTATATTGTTAATAACATAAAAGCAAATAACCTTGCTTTGTGTTCTCGGACGAGCCAAATATAATCGTCGATCAGATCTCTTAACAATTTGATGAATTGGACCATAGCCATGAAAATATTTAATTGGCCCCTTACGAGAGAAGAGGCTTGCGGTGATTTTTCTTCGTTTAATTAATTCATCATATATGTATTGTGTTTTAAAATTTAAAATACCGGTAGGTATATACAATTGAAATATACAGGTCTTGTGGAGCCCAAAATAGAGCAAAAGAAACGACAGATATTAGCAATCTGTGATACATGAATCGAAGCGAGATAACGAACACGATGATTCCCGTGTTAATGGTAGCAGATTCTGAAATGCCTTGTATACATTTTTAAATGAAACACAATCAAAGAAAAAGGGTAGGTAGGCAAATTATCACGTTTTTTGATCGAACAACAATTATCGATTTTTTAGCTAAATTTATAACATATTATTCTGGTCAAGGATCTTATCGACACGAGTCTTATTTTTACAATAATTGAATTTTATCGTCTCAATACACCATTATTATACCATATAGCTTTTCTTTGGTAAGTACCTACATTATTTAAATCAAATATTAATAAAAAATAATCCACATAACGTTTTCTTTTTGCTATCTTCTCTGATTTCTAGTGGGCGATCTAGAACTATTATTCAACAATTGGGAGTGTTTCATATGTCTTCTATTTATCATAAATGTTAAATGGAAAAATCAAATGTAAACAGAGTTAAATGTAACATTTAAGCGACGTCCCCACTTGTATCCGGACATGTTTATCGCACATTTTTAGCGTTGCGAAATACAATAAATCCGAACACTTCTGATTGATTGTCATCAAATTTTAGATAGGCCAGGTCAAGAAGCATTGAAGGCGGCAATATATCGTGATTGTCAGAAAAAAATGTGCGTGTCTCGCAACATTAAAAATGTCCCGGCACAAGTGGGAACGTTACTTTGAAGAAAATGCAGGTTTTTAGGGGAAAATTTCGCTAAAAATATACATAATTTAAAACGTAGGCAGATTGTGATATTTATTTGACGGATTTTACGTATAATGCAAAAAAACCAAAGAATAAATGTAACCTACGCAAAATCACTTCTATGCAGCACCACCACCATCAAGAACATAATATAACACAACAAGACAGAATATATTTCGCCCATAAAACGCCTATAGAAAACCATGTCATGTAGGTGTTTTTTAGCTTTCCTTCAAATTACCATTACTATTATTATTATTAATCTTAATTTCAATATTAAATAGTCTTATTAAAAAGACGACTGTTGACATTGAAGACATAAGATTTATCTTATAGAGGAAACTGTTTTGAAAGAAACGAGAGATATAATTGAGTTGGAATAGGTGAATGAATTGGCGGCGTTGATGATTAATTTCATTCACAAAATTAACATAAAACTGATTAATCACAAATAAATTAAAGCAGATTTAAGGAGCAATTTGGCCAAAAAAAAAATGATGTCTTTCAACATACACGACGAGGACGAGGAGAGATCTCTCAATTAAGATTTCCACATTGGAATGTCATTATAGATTCAAAAATGTTTTTTTTTCGCTCATGTCGCGTCGTTAACAATTTTTTTGCCTCCAACAACAATTTGTTTTAAATATTAATATTGTTTTAATTGAAAAAAATTTCGACAATTTCCTAACAACAGAAGTCACAACACAATTATTTATTAATACGGCGTGTTATTTATATTTGGCAATTTCAACAAAAAAGAAATGAAATAAATTATACGAAATCATGCACAAAAAATTCTGTCAATATTTCACGAATATTAATTTCATAGATTCGTTATCCTGCCGTTTTAAGTGAGTCAATATCGGGCGTACAATGATATTCCAGGTCAAAGTAAGGTATGAATCCAATACGTCGTCGATTAAGTCCGTAATATCGATTCAATTGTCGATCAATTTGAAACAATTTCCAGTCACAAACAGTCCACTGTTTACTTCGAATTCAAATAGCGTTGGACACTCGGTATAATGTGCCAGTGCACAATTTTTGGATTATTATGTATTGTATTGTTAATGAGTGTGAAATTTTTGTAAATAAGTCCACTAAATACTAATTTGTCCCCCAAAATTCTAATTTTCCCACAAATTAAGGTATCTCGTTTTCAACCTCAACTTGGATCGTTATGTAATAATTGTCGACTATAAAATCTACGGGATTTTATTTATAATACCACAGGTAAACTCAAAATTGTTGTATATGTGGGCGTAAAAGATCGTAGAAAAGGATAATCGTTAAAGAGAACAATAATAATAATAACGGGTCAAAGATGGACGGATATGAAAACAGATTTGCGGTGTATGTTGTAGTATGAGGGCGTTGTCTTTTACCATTCATACATTATTATAAACACACACACACACGACACACAGAACACATCTGGACCATCTGGTTGAAAACTGTCCCGTAATGTCTTAATTCTTCTTGTTTCATATAATTTTCGTAAAAATTTCTGGGCAATTTGGAAAGCGCCAAAGCCGCCACCGTCGCCACACCCCATTATTGTCAATATAATTATCTGCCATTGCGGTATATTGTTGGTTGGTTGTTTGTTATGGTTATGTCGTAACGCTATTCAATTTAACCGTAAGATAAGAAACTAGCGCGCGGGACAACTACTCATTAATTAACTTTTACTACCTGTTGGAGATAACACTAGAGCGTGTCGGTTGTTTGAAATTGATTGAGTCGTCGTCATTGTCACGTCAAGTTGTGCGTATGTAGGTATGTATAGTTTATCGGGGAAAAAACAACATACCCATAAATCCTATTTGTTGTCCTAATTTTTTAAATGCCACTCCAATAATAAATAAATAATCTATTTCCTCAATCTCTTTTATTTTAATTTTGTTTATTATAAATACGAATGAAAAAAAATAATAAGAGAGAGCAAATACCGTACAAACAGGCAAGTTTAATTGTTGATTTTAATCAGGGATCTTGATAGATAATTGGGTGGCATTTCTTCTGTTATTATCAAAAAATGAATCTGATTGATCGGATATAACCTGTTATTTGTGAGTGAGAGAGGGGCCAATTGTTACTGGTTGGTTTAGTACAAGTTACTTATTATGGTAACAGACCGAAAATTTAATAATGTCAACAAACTGTTGACGACCAATAATATAATAATAACACACATCTATACTCTTACTTTCCAAGAGACTTGAATTTTCTTTTGAAAACTGATAGTTTTTTTGGTGCAAAATGCATCTTTTTAGACAAAAAAAAACGTTATGACCAAGATGATGTCGAGATAACTTGACCGTACAATACACACAACTAACGTAATACAAACATGCAAGTTTTACACCCCAGGGACTAGGAAACTATACTTAAGTTTATTATAGTTCAGTCAAGTTCAACAAGATATAAAACGTCCTTAAAAGGACTGAACTAGACGAGATATTTCCGAGCAAATAATTTAAAAGACGTCAAACAAAAATGCATGCAATCAGCATTTTATACTATTTCCATCTATGTCAACTGTTATTTAAAATATTTATACAAAAAAACAACAAATAAGGGCCCACGACTTCAATTTGACCCTTATCCTTAATCGGAAATTATTATCAAAAAACGAGTATCAAAACAAGCGTAACAGATGCAATAAAAATTAAATAGTGACGGTTGATTGCACAAAAATCATGAAAAACTATTAACACACCACCACCACTAATCGGAAGTTTCATTTTTTTTTTCTAATTTTTCTTCTGTACAATCATTGCTAGGTAAAAGATTTATAGACTTTCACTTGTTTAAAAATAATCGAGTAATCAAAATCTATTCGAAAGTATGATGATGAATCTGATTCTTGTAAATTAAGCAATTTTGCAAAAAAACAACCAACACTGTACTACTAACGCGAATAAATGACAGCTAGTAGTCATCATCATTTATTATGAAATGATTTCCTGTATGATAATAAATTATTACATCATAATTTTCAATAATAATAATAATAATAATAATAATGTTAAATATTAGTTAATAACCAATATTTTTCTAAATCAATGATCGTTGAAAAGAATCCTGCACCAGGGATACGTGCACAATATTTTGATGATAATAGTCGATGGTGATGACAAGCATTATATGTGATGTGAACGCATGCCAAGGATGCACAGGCAACTCCCCTAGACATACCACTACGTCACATCACACGGTGTTAATAATTCGTGTTATGCAACATAGTGGCGGGACCTTGGGAGCAATTTTTTTGAGGGAAAACCAACACCGAGCACAACCTCCACCATGCAACAACAATTCACTATATTATTTAAACAAATAAATAAACAAAATAGACCAACACCTGATATGAGGCTCTTTTGTTGTCCTCTAAAACCGCAAAAAAGCCTCATATTTACAAAAAAAAAAGACTTATTCTAAGAGCATACAAATCCAAGTCATAATTCCCATTTTCATTAGTAAATATTTAAATAAGAAAGTTGCAAATAGTGTGTAGTACTAATAGTATTACATTAGAAGAACAACCACTACACAAAAAAAAAACATAATATTTACCAAACTCTATACAAGATGCTATTTTGAATAAATTTCCATAAATAATACCAATGAATTGATGGGTTTTATGACTTGCTTGCATTGTCCAACATGCCTACACATGCATATACGTACATATATTATTACTTATTATATTCTTTTCATCTACAAAATACATTCCGCCACCTCTCTACCACATTACCTTCTTTCTTTAACTAATAATAACATTTTTATTATTATTATTATTATTGAAAATTTCTTAGAACAAAAAAGCATTAATGATGGAAATGACATACACGAAATTCACACCTCCAACAACAATACGTCCTGTTACACGGATTACAAATAGAAATTATTAATCTCTGGTTTTCTCATTCAATCATATTTACTGTTCGTATTACTAACGTTTGTTTTTCATCTTTACCAAGCAATTACTTTAAAATTTTATTATTACAACATTCAATTTAATTATCTTTCCAACTAGCTTAGTAGTAGTAAGACTCGTGCAATTTCCAGCAGCATTTCGTTATAATACAACAAACACGATTTTAATGTCTTGGAGTATAAGTAAAACTAACAGAGATAACGGGCCAAATGCATTTATTTCTAAAGAAAAAAAACCTCATTATATATAAATTATTTAATTATAATTTGAAATCCTGTGTAGTAATAAATTCGTTATTTATAGGAAAAAAAACTTGACTTGAAGATAGAGTTATCGATTGACTACTAAAAGAGTTAAGTTTGTTTAGGAAGAACACGATCCAAAAAAAAAAGCAAACATACGAAATTCCGGCCGTTGCCTTTGAACCAGCTGGAGATTTGTTTCCTACACATATATACACACACACAAGATGATAGATACCACCAGGGGATTACTTGGGGCATTTTTGGTTCATTCTTTGAGAGAAAAGAGTTGTCCGGCCGCACGCAAGCGTGAACAACAAAACGACGAACGGAGAAAATCATTTTAATTAATTGATAGTAAATTTGAATCGATCGATCAAATCAATAAATATCGATTTAGAAATGCGAAATAAAAAATAATGACTATTTTAATTATTTTATTTAATATACAATGATGATGATGATGATGATGATGATGATGATTGAAACGCCGTTCCTGTTGGGTTGAAATGAAAATTCTTCAATTCGTTACACAGATCGAATTCTTGATTGGTTTCAGTTTTATCCGTGCATAATAATTCTTCCTTTTTCCCCGTTTCTAGATTGTTGATTTATATAAGGAAGAAGGAGAGAACAAAACAAAAAAAAACCGTCTACAACATACAAATATGGAAAAGAATTCAACTGCATTTTATTTGCAATTTACAGGGTAATTCTGATGTTGTTAAAATAGCCTTTTTAATGAAACTATTAGCGTGAAATGGACATTCTGCACCATCAACGAAACAATAATGAGAAGATTTGTTGCTTTTTGCTCTATCTAGCTAATATTTATTATGAAAGCTCGTTAATTACTTTACGATAGATATTAGTTTCCATGATGATAAGGAAATTAGAAACTCGTCAAACAGTCACAATCCTGATTAAAATCGATTTATGATGGTATCTCTTCTATCGTCGTTTAAAATTTATTGGAATTATCGAGAGATAGATGGGAATTTCAGACGTAAGGTTAAGACCTATATATCACTATATACATCAATTGATAGGAAATTATATTTATGTGGAAAAAACAGGACAGCTAAGCGGGAAATTATAGGATTATTAGGGAAATCGAGAGTTATGTGGCGCGTGCCAGATACCTGTTGATTATTAGCAGGTAGCTATATATTAACAGAAATAGAAGAAGAGAGCCATCTCCTCCCCTTTGGCAAATGGTTTGGAACGCGTGATAATTGCTATCGGCATATGGGAAAATGATGGAAGAACGTGTGGAATTTACAAACATATTTGACTATTAACTGTGAAAATACACGAGGTTTTTTTGCAATTTTACCGTTAAGAATCCTATAATAATTTGAAGACACAATGAGGTGGTTTCAATTAATACGAATCAAAATTAAATTAATGTGTGTGAAATGACGACGAAAAGAGATGATTATTATAATGAAACACGTGAATAAATCTACCAAAAGAACTCCAGAATTAACGGACTCTACTCACCTACAAAACTGTACTTTATAATTTCCGTGATTTTTTGTTGGCAATTTTTTAAGAAGAATCTCACACAGAATTCAGATGGATTATCGTTTGAAATTTTATTGAAATTACGGCATAACAAGGATCAAGTTTCGGAACAGGTAAGCCAAAAGAAGGTGAAAATATGTAAAATTCGTGAAATCTACTACAATACTGGCTTTTGTTCATTAACGGCTTTGTATCTGGATCATAAAAGTTGATTGTTTTAAGAAGTCTACAGTATTGTTTTTGTTGGTAAAATGAATGGTGATGATCCGGGGATCCGGATTATAGAGTGATCCTTTTGTAAAGTTGTTCTTTTAAAGAATTTTCACTGCTATTTTTAACTCGCGCTACAGATGTATCGATCCACCGTTATCCAATTAAAGTAAATAAAGTTCCAAATTTGTATATAATATTTGAAATTTCAACTCGATTCATTATAAAATATATACCTATATTTCTTTAATTTAAACAGTTTGAAACCGCACGTGATAGATATTATTAAAGTTTAGACTAGAAGAGTTAACTAAGAAAAACCAGTATTATTTTAAAAAATTAATAAAAAATACTCTTCTGTTAATATGCTAGTTTACTGTTTTTTTTCCTCAAGTGCATTTCGGCTTTTACGGCTACAATGCTGTCCGTTATATCGAAACTACTCATTTAAACACAACAACGAAAAAATTATATACCATGGTATTAAGTCAACTCTGATCTCCATCTTCTAGTAATGTTGTTATGTGTTATTGTCGTCACTTAAACCAGTATCTAGTCATTACAAAAAATGTATTAGTGTCCAATAAAAACGATGTGGTACTACATAGACCAGTGATTGTCAACCAGAGTGTCGCGGCATCCTTTGGTACCATAAGTGTAAGTAAGGGGTACCGCTAGCGAGCTAGTGAGACAAATGCAGATAAGTTTTGGTCATACTCACGCACAATACCCTTAGAGAGGGTGCCTTCAGATTGGCATATTTCGTCTTAGGGTGCCCCCGACTCAAAAAGGTTGAGAACCACTGCTATAGACAGTAAATGGTGTATGTGTTCATCAGTAAACTACTTTAATTTCAAAGCTATCTTGAAGTAACAACTTTAGCATAATACAAAGCTATATTACAGCATTTTTTCCATAGAAGTTGTAATGCAGCTAGGTATACAGCAAGTAATTTCACTTTAATAAGAAAACTCGATTTCAAGCAAATTTGAAGAAATATAGTCATTTTGAGAATATGTGGCACTTTTGCTATTCATTCAGACAATTTGGTTAAGGAAAAACAATCATAAAAAACAGTATCCAAATCTAGAAGATAATAAAATGTCATTACCAAAAGCTTTTAAATAATTTTTTGGCCTACGCAACATGCTAATGGAACCACCGAAATTGGTACCTCCTCATCACAACATGAAACCTATTAATTTTTTTTTTTTGCCAAACGAATACAGATTATCATAATTCCATATTTTATACCATTTTTTTTTTGGTCCAGTCTTTGTTTTATGTGACACCTGCCAAAACTGTCTACCAAATGAAAAATCAATGACCGTTCGTATTATCTCACAATCAAAACCGAAAAAAAAAACTGATTCAAAAAAAGTTGAACTGCGAAACAACTGTAGGTGGTTGTTTTAAATCGCCCGAAATTGAAAGAGAAACTTTTGGGTATAAAGTGTGTCAAACTGGCCAAAAAATGATGCATTTGCATTATATAACAACAAAACCCAAAAACAACAACGAGGACGACAACGATGAGAAAAAAAGTAAAAGTATCCAAAAATTAATAAATAAAAATTTATGAAAATATATACCACCACCAAGGTCGCTATTTTAATAATGTCATCAATTAAGTAAAAAAATTATTTATCGCATTTTATAATTACTGTTCATATACATATTGTAGTTATACTTCCTGTTTATCTTGTTGATTGCTCTGACATTGAGGAGACTGAATTCAGTAGCGGAAGTTACAGGATAATTACTGGATATTGATCTCTAATTGTACCGCAAAATTAATCAAAAATTATACAGTTTAGTAGGAAAAACTCACCTGTATTGGAGGGAGAGCACACCTGGTTTTCCCCTGGGAAAAAATCCTTAGGTGTCGAAAAATCCACACATACACACAATCAATTTAATCCTGAGAGATTTTTGGCACAATTATTATAGTACACAAATTATAATATTTGAATAACTGCTAGGAACCGTTCTTCTTGTCTTGCCTGTATTTAAAGTACCGCTAAAACCCCCAAAAGTACCATCACCTCAGTTCCCGTTCACTGCGAGTGCCGAAGTTCAACTGATTCTTCTACTCTCTTCTGTTGTTGTTGTTGCTGTTGCTGGAACTGCAGAGTTGCTGTTGTTGTTGTTGTCGTAACCAAGAGCAGCAGTTTATTGGTGTGCTTTGTTGCTGTTGTTCTGCTATCATTATTTATTACGAGTATACTATTCGTTTCTGTTTACAAAGTAAAAAAAAAAACTGTGCTGTTATTTCAATTTGATCAAATTGCACTTTTCCATTTATTTGTTCGGTTCAACTATTTGATGATTATACACATTTATATTTCTTTCTTATTACTATTAGATACAAAGTGTGCAATATTATTCCTTGCAGGTTAATGGTTTTAATTAAATTGAGCGAAATTGAATTCGCGTTTCCTGTTGATGAGGTTGCATTAATTGTCGATTTTTATTATTATTATTTGGTTTTTGTTGATATAATCAGTTTTCGTTGAAATGAAGCAATGGTGATTGTACAAAAAAAAATACAGGGTTTTGACATGCCATGAACTGGAGTACCAATTAAAAAAAAATTACAAAATTCGAACATGAATTCGCAAAATGCTCCATTTTCAGTTTAGCTATTTGTCTGTTTTTGGGGTTTTACAGCAGGAAGAACTCCTACATCTACGGATGTTAGATTGTTTATTTTGATCCTCCTTGTTGCGCCCTTTAATCCAGAATATACCTTTATAAGGCCCTTTTACTGAGCAAATTTCGGATTTGGTCCTAAGCTTTCGCACGTCCAACTTATACATACACAAATTCGCCCTTGCCCACATTCTATGCAAAAACTTGATCCTGCATCTTAAAAAAGTAGTTTGTTAGTGGTATTCACTTGGGCCCCAATAGTTTTACGACTTGGGACACTCCGGAAATTTATCCGGTTGCCTGGTGGCCCTGTTGCACATTGGCCTGAAGCTCATATTCTTTAAGGGAGCCCTTTCTATGACTGTATTATCATGCTCCTTCAGCTAAGGATTCTGAAGCTTATGCTCGGTTAACTTTGCAGTAAAGACGGTCCTGAATGTGAATATTCCTGTGTTTGATAAAAATCATTTTCTTCTATTTGTTGTACCTTTTCTAGGAACAGAACTATATAAATCTGGCTGACTGTGTGATTCTAAGAGTGTGCATACACGGAGAGATTGTTCTCTGCCAAGTTTGACGTTTCTCTCGCAACAAATAGAGAAGTAGATGTAACCTGTCGCTCTAAAAATAAAAAGAAAGTATCTTTTTACTTGTTTTTGGCAAAAAATGGAATGTTAGGAAGTTAGGAGAGGAAAAGAAGTCTCTTCATGTACACGCACCCTAAGGTGTTCGTTGAAGGTTAAAAGGGTTGCATAACGTGATTTTGGTAATTTTGATAAACTTTTATATTTTCTTCATGGATTTTCTTTAAATTTCTAATAATAACTAGAATTATTCTAGTTATACGCGTTTTTTAAAATTGTTTTTAGAGGTTAGAGCACTTTTTAGCAATGAAATCGAAATATGTATTTCATTGTTTTTTACAGACGAAAGTAAATTTATTTCCTACACTTGATATTAAAATTTCCCTCTATTTTCAAAAATTATGAAAATTCTTCAGGATTTATTAAAATTTTATAAATTTTCCAAAATTTTTAAAATTCGTTAAAATAAAACCACACAATGATAATGATAATAGATGGCGGTAGTAAGGTGTCCGTCATAGTTGCCAACTCAATTGCCAACCTGTAAACTTATAAATCCCTATTCAGTCACTTCAAATGTCATGGACATGCATTTTCCCAACAAATTCAACAAAATCTAATTTATTGGGTCAAAATTCCACTCAAAGTCAACAGTGTAAGTGAATATCACTCGTTTAGAAACTGCTAGAAACAATTTTGAACATTAATCATTTGAACGACAAGAATTATCATCGTTTTAAATAAAGTGAGGTTATGTTCAAAAATTACGAAATTATTTCTTTTAAATATTGTCTTTATAGTTTTTACATCAATTTGTATAATATTTATTAGTAAAAAATGCATCGATTTAATAGAACATTAGTCTGGTATTGTAGTCGTCATACAAAAATCCCAACAAATTCATTTTTATATTCTAACCAACGATGGTATTCAAAAGAACCAGTACGCCGACAAACATTTCTATCAAGACTGTACGATAATTTCCGTGATGAAATAGCAAAGAATAAAGAAATGAAAGAATCACTCAAAAAATTCCGTGAAGAAGCCGAAAAATTAGAACAGAGTGATGCCTTAAAGGCAGCTCGACAAAAATTCGAAACTGTTGAGAAAGAAGCTAGTCGAGGTACAGTATTTATTCTATTATTTCACTAGAAATTAATTGAAATTTGTTTCTAATTAGGTAGTGAAGTATTTAAGGAGAAACTCACGTCGATTCGTGAGAAAGTTCAAGGTGTTATTGATGAAGCTGGTAAAGCGGATATTGTAAAGAAAGCCGGCAAAATATCGGAAGAATTGGGTAAGACAACGCATACGATAAGTGAGAAAGCACAGGAAATCACCAAAACGGGTGCATTTCAGAGTATATCGGAAGCTACGAAAGCTGTAAAACAGGAAATTGACACAACCAGTATGCAAGGTGGTTCTTTGTTTTGTTTGTAACTTTCCTCCCAATAAATTATTGTTATTGCAGGTCGAGTATATGTTAGTCCGACAAAATTAAGGAAAAGAACTGAAATATCAGCCGTACAACATCAGAAATACTATGAAGCAAATACCGAAGCAACTGGTGTTGAATTACATAAAGATTCGAAATTTTATCAATCTTGGCAAAATTTCAAAGATAACAATCCATATATACATAAAGTAATTGATTGGAAATTAAAATATGATGAAAGTGATAATCCATTAATACGTGCATCAAGATTATTAACCGATAAAGTATCGGATATTGTTGGTGGTTTATTTCAAAAAACTGAATTATCCGAAACATTAACAGAAATCTGTAAAATTGATACCAGTTTTGATACAAAACGTTTTTTAAAACAATGTGAAACTGATATAATACCGAATATATTAGAAGCAATGACACGTGGTGATCTAGATGTATTAAAAGATTGGTGCCATGAAGGACCATTCAATCTATTTGCAATACCAATTAAAGAAGCTTATAATAAAGGCTATCGAATCGAATCGAAAATTTTAGATATTGATAATGTTGATTTAGTAATGGGTAAAGTAATGGATCAAGGACCAGTTTTAATTATATCATTTACATCACAACAAATGATGTGTGTTAAAGATAAAGATAATAATGTGATTGAAGGTGATCCTGATAAGGTGATGCGAGTTGCTTATGTATGGGTATTATGTCGAGATCCAACTGAACCAGATCCAAGGGCTGCATGGCGATTATTGGACTTATCAGCCAGCAGTAATGAACAGTTGGTATAAAAAGGATTTTAGTACAAATTTTTCCTATAAAAAAAAACGATTTTCCTCTCATAAAAAGAACGTTGTGATTAATGAACTCTTTTTTGTTGATAAAGCTATTAAAATTCTTGTACATATTTACGTTATCTTGTACAGGGATAAATAATTTATACCATTTTTTTTTTGATATAAAAATTGTTGAAGATTGTACAAGTTTTTTACGTCAAAAACTACCCCCTGTCATGTGGAACTGTCGACTACTCAATTTCCTGCCAGTTTTTCTATTATTCGGTCTAATTGCGTGGCTGTATATCTCGTACACTATAGGATTTTGTGTGTACTATCTGGACAATACACCAACAAAACAATACTGTTATATAATATTAACGCAAATTTTGATGGTACTTTTTCTATGGTCATTCTTTCAAGCAATTTGTCAAGACCATGAAGCTGTCCCATTGAAATACAAATTAAACCATGAAACCCATGTAATTCTATTCAATTATGATGATGAACAAATTGATATAATACTACAAGATGTGATTAAGATGAGACATTTGAAGATTTTCACTAGAACCGATCTGGGTATGATCCGTTATTGTCGACATTGTCAACAAATTAAACCGGATCGAACACATCATTGTTCAGTTTGTCGGATTTGTGTGTTAAAAATGGACCATCATTGTCCATGGATTAGAAATTGTGTTGGTTATTTGAATCAGAAACAATTCATATTGATGCTGTTCTATGGAATGGTACTTTGTACGTTTTTTATTGCAACAATTTTGGAATTTTTCGTAGGCAAGTGGAGTATTGACCAAACGATAATAGTAACAGTTGGGTAATTTACCCATTCTTTAAATCTACAATTTTCCATCAATTATCAATAATAATTACAGATTTAGTACGGCTTGTGTTATGGGTATTGTTACAACAATTCTATTCATTTATAATTTGATTGCAGTATTTCGTAATCAAACCACATTGGAGGCGTTACGTAATCTCTGTTTTGAACCGGATTATTTAACATTTGATTTAGGTGTTTCCGAGAATTTTTCATACGTTTTCGGTTACAATATTCTCATGTGGTTCATACCAATTCGCACATCTCTAGGTAATGGTCATGAATTTCCAGTTAGAACGATTTAAGGGATGGGAAGAAACCAAAAAAAAAAAAAACCGCTCGATTAATAGTAGTTTTCTTTAATTCACATTTAAACAATAATAAAATCAGAAAACCCACAGATATAATGCATGTTTCATACCACAATTTGCCATTGATGGAAAATATGAAACCTATCCAACTATAATATTTATTTGAATATAATCAATTAAATTCTTTATAATAACATTTTTTTTATATATAATTATTTAATTATAAAGAAATCTTACAATATTTGATTTTCTTCATATAGAAAAGTTTCCAGGAAAAATGTATACTATTGGGGAGATATGGTTGTTTATCGGTTTTAAAAAACATACAAAATAAAACACCAAAAATTAATAATAAAAAAAAAACTGAAACCACCTATTTATGAATGTAGTGTCGGGATGTATGAAACATTAAGTGATACGATGTTATAATTGAATCAAGTGCCGTCTATCTATACTCTCCATCCCTTCAAAATATACACAACAATTCCATAAAAATCTACCCTTATTAACCTCCCTATAACCCACCAACAACAACAAAAAACGACACTTGATACCCTGTTATTAGAACATAAAGATATATGTATATATATGTAGAGAGAAAGACTGAAAAAAACTTAAATTGCATCAATATCAACATCAACTTCACCTTCATCATCGTTATCTTCACGTTTAGCAACTGGAACTGTAGCAGCTGGTACAGTCGATTTCAATGGTACAGCTTTAGCTCGATCATCATATTCAATTTCAACACCATCCTCTTCACTTTCTTCATCACTATCATCCTCCTCTTCGGCTTCTTGTAACCATTTAATAAATGGTGCAGCTTTATCATGTATCTCTTGACTGATCTCTTTTGAAACGTATTTTTTCGAAACTTTTTCCGCCCATGCAATAATTGCCTGTTCACTTAATATATCTAGATCGTACATAATTTTCAATAGACCAGGTACTTTATTGATTAAAGCATCACGATGTAAACCAATGACTTGTTCAAAACCACCAATTAGATAACGTTGGGCTTTTTTATCATTATGTGTAAAACGTACAAATAAATTACGATAATCGTATAATTGTGTACGCATATTTTGATCAAATAATAATTCAGCAAGTACAAGTGGTGCTTTTGCTTTAATTTCTAAACGTTCAGCTTCATTCACCAATTCTAAATTAACTTGTGGTTTACTTAATAGACGAGCATCACGTTTCGATTTCACTAATTCATAGAATATATCCATACGTTCTTTTTCAGTTTTCTCTAAATCATCATTGATGGTCATATTTTTAGCACCATCTGTTAAATCTTGTAAACGAGCCCGGACAGCTTCTTCAGAAACATCGACCGCCCATTCAGTATTATCATCATCGGCATCTGCAGTATTCTAAAAAAATTACAAAAATCATTAGAATAATAGTTATTTGTCGATAAAAAAACCCAATTACATCGCCATTATTCTTGTTGTTCTCGTTAGTTGATCCATCAAGAATACTATCATTTTGTGGGTCGTCTTGTTGATTTGTATCACCATTAGTTTCACCTTTAGTTTTCTTACTTCTTTTCGAACGTTTACCTTCAGTTAATGATGAACCTTGTGTAGCTGGATTTAGATTTGGTGGATTTTTCAATATAAATGTAATCAGTTTATGATTGGATTCTAAAACACCATGATAACCACAAGCTTTACAACCTTGTGATATAGTGTTCCGTTTTGTCGATACCAACAGTTCAGTTTCAGGATTTTCGCATTCTGGACACAACACAAATCTAGAAGGAAAAAGCAAACAAATAATAGACAGGCTCCACGCTTAGGGCGAAAACTTACTTTTTAATGAAACCATCAAGAAGATCTTGTAATTTAGCAGCATCATGTGAACCATTGACGATGTAACGTTCATTTTTGAAATCGAATTGTGTCTGAGCACCCAATTCACAACCGAAATATTTGGTTGGATAAGTTGGTGGACGACCAAGTGCCTTTGCTACTTCTGCCATATTAACAATAACCGTTTTAATACCATTACCTTTACCTTCAACTTTAGCCATCAATCTAGGCATTTTGTAACGATAAAACAGATCGCTAACACTGCGATTAACATTTAGACTGCCCATTTTGGCGATTTTTGTATTTTATGCTATAAGTGTATACCAATTAGTGCCGATTTTATGCTATTATTTATTATTGTTATTATTATTGTTGTTGTTGTTGTTATAGATGGTATGAGTATTGGAAAGAAGGGAAGAATTGTTGCTGTTTTTGTAAATTTTGTTGTCGGTGATCGTGGTGGTGGTGGTGGTGGTGGTGAATTCGTCCACACTGCAAATGATGGGGGCGGCGGCGTTGTTGTTGTTTTTGTTGCCTTTGAAAGTAATTTTTATTATTATTATTATTTTTATTGGTCCTCCAAACTGTTGCCAGTCACGTTTCTCTGAAAGGTTGGAGTTTCCGATGCCTATTAGATGAAAATTTTGTTGTCCTATAACAGGTGGGCTCACGTCGCTGCGAAGTCATACACCTCGCTGGCCCGGGCCCTAAACTCCCAACTAAGCTTTTGGTTAATAATGTCTCTGCAACAAAATAAAAATACAGAAATTTTTATCATTTAATAATAAATTATCAAATTTTAGGTCTGTTTCAAAAAAACCTGAAGAACTCCAATCGATAATTGCTTCAATTATTTATTTAATTTTTTTGACAACTTTGAAGCTTTTCTCAAATATAAGGGAGATAAGGGAAAATTGCGTACAAAAATGGCGATTTATGCAAAACCAGCTTTAATATGACTACCGTTTTAGAGCTTTTTTTAAACACCAATTATAGGAATTCTGTAATAAATCGAGATCATCAAATTGAAATTTTCTCGGTTTTTGATTAAAATCCAACACGTTCTTTATTTGATATAAGTATTTCCGGTACTTAATCATTTAAAATATTTAAAAAAATATAATTTACTTCCGGAGGATTATTATATAATATCATATTAAATATGATTAGAATGACTACATTGAGAATTTAACAAAAAAAAGCCTGTCTTTATGACAGATGGAACATTAACAAACAAAAAAAAGGTATTATCACTCTAATCACTGCGGCTTTTTTGTGTCTTGTCGTTATCATTTCGTTTTACTTACGAATGTCACCATTATATAGCGACGACAGCATGGGCATTAGAGAGGCTGCTGTACGCCTCTTTTTCTTTAATTCCTTAATGGCAATTATGTTGAGATATATTTCTTTACTGATGTCACAATATAAACTGATAAGAATATGATTAAAAATCACTAAATAAATATATATAAACCGGGGAAGGCGGGCGACCGACCACGTAAAGCGTCACACAATGAACATGATAAACATAAATCGATGTTGTTGAACCGGCGCACCACCAATGTTCTCTCCTCACGTAACCAGATAACCATCATAATATCGATCATGTATAAAGCAGAAGACGCAGAGTGCAAACATGTTTTTCCCATTTTATTTCACGAAAAAAGAAATTATGTTAAATACAAACAAAATACAAATAAAAACTTATCAACATTCTGATGGCGGATCTAGGCATTTGGGGGCCATTCAAGATTGTTTTGTAAGGGGCCCACACCAAAAGAAAGATAGATTGTATTACCAAGCTTCAGTGAGATAATACATCGTCAGCATCCTTGGAGCACTATGCCAAGAATGCTGTTCCCCGTGCTTTTGCTTATTATTCCTAAATCCTACTTTATCATAACTAGGCACAAGGGGCCCCTGAAGCTTAAGCTTCATTATAGATCCGTCCCTGATAAAATTATAACTACTAGACTTTAATCACCAATGATTCTTGAAATCGTGTATCAATTGAGTTTGAAGAATGAAGAATTGATAAGAAATTATAGTTTTATAAAATATATTTAGCGTCCCAGAGAAAACTCCTCTCAAATTACTATATCTTTGTTTATCTATCTATTTTGCAAAATTTGATGAATTTTGTTTTTAAATACTGTGATATTTGATCTATACGTTAAATAGAGATTTGGCTATTTTTCGTTCGATCTGATAATGTGGGTGCACATTTCTCTGGAACAGGAGATATTTCAATATTTAATACTTCTGAAAAAATGATAAAATAGATCAAACAACTAATAATGAAACAGTAAATAAAATGATAAGTACATTATATTGTTGTTTTTTTTCCAATAGGAAATCTGTTTTTCAGAAAGGAATTGATAAAAAATCATCTTCTTATGATAAAATATCAATAATTTCGCGATAATTTGCGCAATTCTCTCATAAAACTACCATATGTAATCATAAGTTTTCAGTAATAAAGATTTATTAATAGAATCTTAAAGTTAATAAACACACTTACCTTTATGGCTTACTAAAGTCATATAAAAATAGTAACGCCCTTCTGGACGAGCACACTTGCACAAGTCAAAAAATTTCTAATTTTAATTCTTCCTTTAAAAATTGGGGAATTTGTGTGAAAAAAGTGTGAAAAGCTGGTTGGAAGCGGTTTTATAAGATGATTCGATTTGATCTAGAAAATAAGATTTAAAAGAAAAATCGATTAGATATTTTCTGCAAGAATCAAATACATATATATATATATATATTCAATATGTTAATTTTAGATTTTTTAAAAATAACTTGTTCGATGTTGGTCTTTTTTTTCTTGTTCTTTAAAGTTAAGGAATGGTGGCAGAAAGTAGAGTAACGTGATATCTCACCTGTTTCACCAGTAATTTTGTAATGCCTGCGTTACTAGCTGATGAATAACAATAATTGAAAGTAATTAACACCAACAATTAGGAATTTCCCTCGAAATTTTCTAATTAATTCAGAAAAAAAATTAGAAATAAAACCAAGAATCAAAATGAACAACTACGACGTGGTCGTGACAATAAATTCGCCATATGCAGATAAATGGCATGATATATGACGTATAAGCAAGTGTACCAACTTGAACAAATTTTGTCACTAACTTATAATTGGTTTTTTAATTACATTTCTAGAATTTGTTACAAAATCTCAACAATTCTGGTTGATTTAAACATTTTCCAGTACAACTGATAACGAATCGATTTTTTAATTTGATTATTTTCGATAGATCAAAAATGGTGTAGCTTTAGATACAGTTTATTGTGTCTACAGGCACACAAAGATGTGAGAAATTCTGGAGTCTGCTAGAAAAAAAATATGATATTTTGCTCATTTAATACAGTTTTATTCAAATATATTCCGTAAAAAATAATTATCTATAATTTTATTGTTTTAATTCTCAATTTAATTATGCATTTTTATGAAAGTCTAACCATCAGACCGTGAGCATGTTTTCTAAAGACACCCACACACTTTCGGGCTTTTAGCACAGGTTTGCTTGCGCAAATCAAGTACGTGCAGTTTTGTCAATTACTTTCATTTTATTAAGTAGTTGAACGGCTTGTTGTGAGGGAAAGGAAATATAAAAAAAATGAGAATCAAAGGGTGAAGGGTGAAGAGTTATCTTAACATCTTTCTAGATTTCTTCCACTTTCTGCACTAACATTGTCCCTATATTTTCGATCTTTCACTCAAGAATAATTTTGAACAATTTTTGTCACATGATTGCATACTTGAGTGCATATAAAAGAGAACGCTTTTTGTAGGCTGTGTAAATCGGTCTTCACAAGACAACTTAAGCTTCACAGGTCAGAATCTGGCGAATCTGGTAGTAAAGATAATCTATCTCTTCACCTTCCTACTTTAAATAGAGAAAAAGCCTGACCCACACGATCGAAAATACTAGTCTCTCCTACCCAAAAGACGGCGTCTTTTATATGTATGCATTCAAGTGTAGATTAGAAAACAACTCATAACAGAGAAACTGACAAAACAGTGCTATTCGTACATAAAACTGAGTTTCATCTACTCAACCTTTTGTCACAGAAAAATATTAAACGGTGACGGAAGTCACACAGGTCGGACTTCAAGCCCGTACAGGCGGTTCCTTGCTTTATAATGAGTGAAAACCTGAGTATGTTTTAGGGGGCCCTTTAAACCGCATGCTCTGTATTTAGTACGAGTTTTCTTTAGTCGGTGGTCTAAGCTTCTAGTGCCGTATACTTCGGAGACTCAGTTTGCACAGTTAAACCATGACATGTGTTGATAGTGGAGACAGCAATTAGTCCAGTGTTTCCACTTTTTCTCGTGATTGTTTCCCAAATTTCATCATCCATCGATTAAAATATGGAGAGGAAGCTTGTTGATAGAAAGTTTATGGGGATTTACTGACAATGGGACCTACAGAAGTTGTTCCTTTTTCCGGAACGCGAAAATATAGTGAAATAAGTAAGAGTGGTAGAAAGGAGGTCAAGTAAAACTGTACCTACTTATCCAGCGTATGTAAATTTTAGTCAAGCCTGGAACGTGTGTGGAGACCTTAAGAAACGAGCAGTCACAATCGGACGGCTAGACTTGAACCGAAACTTTTTAATTAAGTTAATAGATGTCACTATTGATGTTTCTAGTTTCTTTTCCCGTACGGAAATAGTCGAATAGTCACGATTTATCAAGGTGACTAACGAAAAGTGCGGCCATCATAATTGTCAGAAGAAAGTACATCTTGTTGTGACAAAATATATAATTTTTTTTGGCAAAAATTCCAACTAGTTTATTAAAAAAAAATTGTTTAAATATCGACTAAAAGGTTTGTTGGTTTATATTTTAAAAATTTAACAACAATTATATCGAAATTAATCTCAAATTGGGCCAAAAACTCTGTTCTTATAAGCATCAATCCCGTACCATTGAAGCAGGTTTTTTTTGCTGTTATTATTATTATTATATTGTTCTAAGTTTCTCTCATTTATAATTATCATTACCTTCAAATTCGGGTTAGTTCTAATTGATAATAAAAATCTCAATTGCAGGTTCCGCTATGGTCTACTGATCACCATAGCAGGTGAACAGTTCCTATGGATGATAATACTACGTAAGTTGTTGTTTTCTTTTTATGTCCATCACACTTTTACCATATTAGTCTATTTATCACAAAAAAAGGGTGTGTTTTTGATTTATTATCATCACTATGAGGGTTACTTGTTGTAAATGTTTTAATTTGAAGACAAAAAAGAGGGACAAACAAGTAACAGTTCCACTTGATTTCATTGTTGTTAACGAATTCCGCTATAAATATCACATTACATTTTTATAACAGAATTTAACAGTTTATATCTAAAAATTTGCATTGATTTACTTAGGTATATTGTGTGTATGTTTTTGTTAACTGTTATCTAAATTTATGTGTGGCGGGTGTGGTTGTTGTTACTAATTACGCTGTTTTCTTGATCCATTAATTATGCAAATCTTTTAACATTGATTTTGTGTATAATTGATGCTCGAATTGATTAGAAAACAAATAAATAAACAATGATAATGTCAACAGTTTGTTTAGTGGTTTGTTGCCAATTTTTGGAAAGGACAATGGCCGAGAGTTTCGTACAGAATCGGCCCATTTTGGAAAAAGTGGTCACACAAGGAAATGAATATGCGGAAAATGATAAGAAGGTCAAGTTACCCTAAATTGGGCATTAACTCAACTTTATCTTCGAGATATAGGCGTTCAAATTGAGATTACGCGACAAAAAATGAAGCCCTGTGATTTATAAACCCTTTGACCGATGTTGACCCAATTTGGTACAAAAATACTACTAGTCAGGGAATATCAGAAGGCGTGGTTGATCCTTATTTACTTGCTATTTTGTATCATTGAAAACTTCAGACTACCGCTCACACCTAGTCACACGGAGATCCCTACATATGTTATACATACATATACAGGTCAAATTTCAGGTTGGTAGTTGGTGGTAGAAAAAAGTTATGTAAATATACGTCAAACTACGTGATACTATGCTTTCTGGTAGTCCTTGGCTAGTAGTACCTTTGTACCAAATTGGATTAAAACCGGTGAAAGGACGTAGAAGTTATGGGGCTTCAAAGCTTTTCTTTGAGCGTCTTTATTATGAACTAAGGCCCAATTCGGCTTACTCATTATCCCGTATGACCACTTTTTCTAAAATGGGCCGATTCTATATGTAACCAAGCCATGGTCCTTTGGGGAAATTTCATTTTTGTACTATGGCTGGTTTTTGTATTTCAAATATCAAGGATTCAAGTTCAAGCTCGATTATTTAGATTGAATGGGAATGTAGATAGTCCGGATTATCGAATAATATAATCAATATAGAAATAATTAAATCATGTACAGTTACGGGCACATAAAAGAGAACGTCTCTTGGGTAAGAAATACTAATATTTTCATTCGTCTGATTGTGAGTCAGGCTTTGTATATCGTCATACTAGGAGGGTGGAGAGATAGAATATCTTTCCTACTGGATTGGCCAGATTCTGGTCTGTGAAGCTTAAGTTGTCTTGTGGGGCAACCACCCTCGGCAGCCTGATTTACACAGGTACACAAAAAGCGTCCTCTTTTATGTGCACGTAACTGTACATGTGCCATTGATATAATTGAACTTCTACTGTAGTTATCTAAAGAAACCGTTTCTATTACACCTGTTTTAATCAATATTAGAACAATTTGATCTAATAATAATGACCAAGATAAGTTGGAATTTCTATATTTACTTTCAAATGAAACGACAACTTTCATTCCGTCACCTTTTATGGGCCAATTCTATTAAGACAAATCCTTTATTTATTTATTGATAATAGAAAAGAAATAGAATTTCAAATTTATTAGGGGTAGATTCTAAAGGTTCTGATAAGGGATGTTGTTGTCGAGTTCAGTTTAAATAAGGGGGGTTGGTTTGTTGTTTTTTTGAGAACGTTTGCGCAACGTCGCGACGCCGCAATAAACACCATTGACTGCGGCTAGACGTCAAGTCTACTGCATCATATACATACACCTCTATATCCAGTTGTTGTACTTTTATCAAATGAGTCACACCCTTTTCAGTTTTTTTTTCAATATTTAGTGTCTATTTATTTATCCTCTTGTAGTTTATAAAAATTATATAATCCTGTAGTTAGTAGTTGGAAAATAATTGTATAAAAATAATTGCAACCGAAAAAAACACGCAGTAAATTCATAGCTCAAGAATTTGATCATCGCTCATTTCGTAATTAACAACAGTATCGTCATCGTTTGTTGG